>CM029601.1:117343761-117400256 GCA_017311375.1 Mytilus coruscus | reverse complement strand
GACACAGAGATATTTCACAACATTAAGTAATTTTGAGTATAATGCAATTGTAGAAATTTACATGTAAACTTTGAAAAACATTATAATTAAATAATAATAAATTCTTTATTTAAAGAGGGTAAACACAGTTAGTTACAACAAACTAATCTTTCCTGTAAACTAATTAGCTGTGACTTTTTTGTACTATAAATTTTGTGACTTTCTGTCTGTTTATATCCCTGTTATAATATAACCTTAGAATCTGTTCATTATCAGCTTAAAATATTTTTGAGTCATTTTTAAACGGTCATTAGGCTATTTTAACTAAGTGCATCTATAACATCCATTTTAAATACATATACATGTACAAGTAAAATTCAATTTCCTATTATGATTGTCAATTTCCTAAATGAATAAATTTAAACATTTATTACCTAAAATGGTACACACAGTTTTTTAAGTTACCTGCAAACAAGACTGTTAATTTACATCCTGTTTAAATTAATTTTCACACTAATGAAATTCGTGGATTTATCAATTTTATCCAAATAGCTTGTTCAACATTTTAATTGAACTTTCTGTTTTCATATTAGTTTTTTAACTAAAAGATTTTTACAATCTTCTGCAACATAAAATGTGATTTACATATTTGAAAAAAAAGTCTCATAGTCATTGTGTAAGGTCATTAGTTATTTATGACAATCATATATATATGTAACAGAAATGACTTAGTAAATACCTCTATATCCTTGAGGCGAATTTGAACACTTGAGGTAACCAACTGCACTGTAATTTTCAGTTTTAAAATGAATGAGCATTATTGAGAGTTTAACCTAGAACTTCAATCACAGTAAAAGAGAAGGAGAAGGTGTATCAATTTGAAAAGGAAAAACAAATACTGATCTATATGATAATTTGATGAAATCAATATTTTATCTATCACCATGGGATAATATGAGATGGTTAGATTGCTACTCTAGTCACATTTCTACTTGAATTTTTTTTTTAAAATACATATTTTTTAATAAAATGCTCCGCTGGGCGCAGCTTGATACGACCGCAGAGGTCAAACCCTGAACAGTTGGGGCAAGTATGAACACAACATTCAAGCTTGATACAGCACTGAATTTGGATTGTGATTAAACATTTGACACAGCATAGTTTTCTGACACAGAATGAATGTGGTCTAAGAACTTAAAAATTTTTAATTAACCTATTCAAACCATATCATTATTATTTGCTTTTATATATAAATCAGAAATAACCAATTTAAAATGGAAAATTAAAAAAATAAATGAAAAAAAATCCCCTCAAATTCTTTGAACCCCTTATAATTCATCACCCCAATCTCATTGCCAGCCTTCTCTTTGTGGTATAGTACCTTGAAGTACAATTTCAGAGATCCGTACACTTGAACACAAGTTATTGTCTGAAACTAGAAAATGCTTGTTTTTGCCCTTTATTCCTAAGCGTTTAGGGCAATTACCCCAAACTCAAACCCAGCTTTCCTTTGTGATATGGAACCTTGTAGTACAATTTCATAAAGATCCATACACTTACATACTAGTTATTGTCCTGAAACTAGAAAAATGCTTGTTTTTGCCCCTAATTCCTAAAATTTTGAGGCAATTACCCCAAAATCAATCCCAGCCTTCCCTTTGTGGTATGGTACCTTGCAGTACAATTTCAGAGAGATCCATACACTTGAACACAAGTTATTGTCTGGAAACTAGAAAAAAATGCTTATTTTTGGCCCCTTATTCCTAAACGTTTTGGGCAATTACCCCAAACTCAATTCCAGCTTTCCTTTGTGATATGGAACCTTGTAGTACAATTTCAGAAAGATCCATACACTTGCACACAAGTTATTGTCATGAAACTAGAAATATGCTTGTTTTTTGCCCCTTTTTTTGGCCCTTAATTCCTAAAATTTTGAGGCAATTACCCCCAAAATCAAATCCCAGCATTCCCTTTGTGATATGGAACCTTGTGGTACAATGTCAGAGAGATCCATACACTATTTTATATTGGCAAATTTCAATGAAGTTTATTAAACTAAAGTTATTGGCAAATTTCCAATGGAATTTATTAATAATAAAGTTTTGGCAAATTTCAATATACATAATTTAAAAGCAGTTTAGGTGAGATAAAAAAAGCTTCATCAGCAACCTTTATATTGGCAAATTTCAATGAAGTTCATTAAACTAAAGTTATTGGCAAATTTCCAATGGAATTTATTAATAATAAAGTTTTGGCAAATTTCAATATACATAATTTAAAAGCAGTTTAGGTGAGATAAACAAAAAGCTTCATCAGCAACATTTTATATTGGCAAATTTCAATGAAGTTCATTAAACTAAAGTTATTGGCAAATTTCAATGGAATTTATTAATAATAAAGTTTTGGCAATTTCAATATACATAATTTAAAAGCAGTTTAGGTGAGATATTCAAATGAGTTTCAATTACCAACCTTACACTGCCTTTTAAATTATGTTTTGTACTTAAGTAATTGTCCATTAACCTGAAACCCTTTTCCCCTTTTTGCACCTTATTCCTTAACGGTTTGAGCCATAACTCCCAAAGACAATTCTTACCATCCCTTTGTGGTATTCCAATATCCAAAATCTAAATACATGGTTAGATTCAGCATATCAAAGAACCCCAAGAATTCAGTTTTGATGAAATCAAATAAAGTTCAATTTTGGACCCTTTAAACCTCAATGTGGACCAATTTGATAACTGGCCCAAATATTAAAAATCTAAATACATGGTTAGATTCAGCATATCGAAGAACCCCATATATTCAATTTTTGTTGAAATCAAACACAGTTTAATTTTGGACCCCGATTTGGACCAACTTGAAAACTGGGCCCATAATCAAACAAGAGTGCACACGCTGAAATGTCTCGCCTTCTTTACTAACCATTGATTTTATGTTGATAGTCCTAAATATAAAGCTTTACTACAAGTAACACATAAACTTAACATGATCCAAGAAAATGAGGTCAAGGTCAGATAAACCAAACTAGAAATACATGTACACCTTACAATCATTCAATAAACCAAACAAAGTTGACTAATTGCTTATAGTTTCTAAGAAACAGTCTTAAACAAGAAAACTTAACATTGACCAATGAACCATGAAAATGAGGTCAAGGTCAGGTGAACCATGCCAGACAGACATGTACAGCTTACAATCAATTTATGCATTAAATATAGTTGACCTATTGCTTATAGTATCTAAGAAACAAACTTAACCATGAAAATTAACATTGACCAATGAACCATGAAAATGAGGTCAAGGTCAGATGATACTTGCCAGACAGACATAGACACTTTACAATCCTTCCATACAACAAATATAGTTGATCTATTGCTTATAGTTGAAGAAAAACTTAACACTGAGAAATGAACCGTGAAAATGAGGTCAAGGTCAAATAAAACCTGCGAGACTGACATGTACATCATAAAATATTTCCATACACCAAATATAGTTGACCTATATTGCATATAGTATTAGAAAAAGACCAAAACTCAAAACTTAACTTTGATAACTGAACCATGAAAATAAGGTCAAGGTCAGATGACACCTACCAGTTGGACATGTACACCTTACAATCATTCCATATACCAAATATAGTAGACCTACTGCTTATAGTATCTGATATACGGACTTGACCACGAAAACTTAACCTTGTTCACTGATCCATGAAATGAGGACGAGGTCAAATGAAAATTGTCTGAGGGGCATGAGGACCTTTCAAGGTATGCACATACTAAATATAGTTATCCTATTACTCATAATAAGAAAGAAATTAACATTTCAAAAAATGTTGACTTATTTTTTCAAGTAGTCACTGAACCATGAAAATGAGGTCAAGGACAATGGACATATGACAGACGGAAACTTCGTAACATAAGGCATCTATATAAAAAGTATGAAGCATCCAGGTCTTCTAGCTTCTAAAATATAAAGCTTTTAAGAAGTTAGCTAACGCCGCTGACGGATCACTATCCCTATGTCGAGCTTTCTGCGACAAAAGTCGAGGCTCAATAAAAACTAAGTACATGTTTAAGATTCAGCATATCAAAGAACCCCAAGAATTCAATTTTGTTACAATCAAACTAAATTTAATTTTGAACCCTTTGGACCTTAATGTAGACCAATTTGAAAACGGGACCAAAATTAAGAATCTAAATACATGGTTAGATTCGGCATATCAAAGAACCCCAATAGTTCAATTTTGATGAAATCAAACAAAGTTTAATTTTGGACCCTTTTGGCCCCTAATTCCTAAACTGTTGGGACCAAAACTCCCAAAATCAATCCCAACCTTCCTTTTGAGGTCATAAACCTTGTGTTTAAATTTTATAGATTTCTATTTACTTATACTAAAGTTATTGTGCAAAACCAAGAAAATGCTTATTTGGGCCCTTTTTTAGCCCCTAATTCTTTAACTGTTGGGACCAAAACTCCCAAAATCAGTCCCAACCTTCCTTTTGTGGTCATAAACCTTGTGTTAAAATTTCATAGATTTCTATTTACTTATACTAGAGTTATTGTGCGAAAACCAAGAAAAATGCTTACTGGGCCCTTTTTGGCCGTATTCTTAAACTGTTGGGACCAAAACTCCCAAAATCAATCACAACCTTCCTTTTGTGGTCATAAACCTTGTGTTTAAATTTCATAGATTTCTATTAACTTATATTAAAGTTATAGTGCAAAAACCAAATGTCTTTGGACGACGATGACGATGACGACAATGTCATACCAATATACGACCGCGAAAATTTTGCGGTCATATAAAAATAATAATCATGATTAAAATTTATATGTGCATCTTTTACTTAAGTATGAAAATTTACAACCTTTTATTAAATTTTTTATTTGCTATGAATAAAAGCATAATGTGTTCATAATGCAAGTAAAAGTAGGGCACAGATTCCCCATGCCTGTGTAATGCAGGTAAAAGTAGGGCACAGATTCCCCATGCCTGTATAATGCAAGGTAAAAGTAGGGCACAGATTCCCCATGCCTGTATAATGCAGGTAAAAGTAGGGCACAGATTCCCCATGACAGTATAATGCAAATAAAAGTAGGGCACCGATTCCCAATGCCTGTATAATGCAGGTAAAAGTAGGGCACAGATTCCCCATGACAGTATAATGCAAGTAAAAGTAGGGCACAGATTCCCCATGCCTGTATAATGCAAGGTAAATGTAGGGCACAGATTCCCCATGACAGTATAATGCAAGTAAAAGTAGGGCACAGATTCCCCATGCCTGTATAATGCAGGTAAAAGTAGGGCACAGATTCCCCATGCCTGTATAATGCAAGGTAAAAGTAGGGCACAGATTCCCCATGACAGTATAATGCAGGTAAAAGTAGGGCACAGATTCCCCATGCCTGTGTAATGGAGGTTAAAGTAGGCCACAGATTCCCCATGTCGGTATAATGCAGGTAAAAGTAGGGCACAGATTCCCCATGCCTGTATAATGCAAGGTAAATGTAGGGCACAGATTCCCCATGACAGTATAATGCAGGTAAAAGTAGGGCAAAGATTCCCCATGACAGTATAATGCAGGTAGAATTAGGGCAAAGATTCCCCATGCCTGTGTAATGCAGGTAAAAGTAGGGCACAGATTCCCCATGTCGGTATAATGCAAGTAAAAGTAGGGCACAGATTCCCCATGCCTGTATAATGCAAGGTAAATGTAGGGCACAGATTCCCCATGACAGTATAATGCAGGTAAAAGTAGGGCAAAGATTCCCCATGCCTGTGTAATGCAGGTAAAAGTAGGCCACAGATTCCCCATGTCGGTATAATGCAAGTAAAAGTAGGGCACAGATTCCCCATGCCTGTATAATGCAAGGTAAATGTAGGGCACAGATTCCCCATGACGGTATAATGCAAGTAAAAGTAGGGCACAGATTCCCCATGCCTGTATATTGCAGGCAGGAGTGGCTTCAGTCATATTTGTGAAGGGAATTGTTAGGACTTGATAAAACTTGCTATTAGGGCAGTGAATGCATTAAAAAGGCTTGACAGGAACCACCCTCTGTATGCTGTTGATATTGTATATCCATCTCAGTAACCTAGAAACCACCAGTTGAGGTATTTTTTATATTTAATTACATTATCAAGGGCATAACTCTGAATGACAAATATGAAAGCAGTCAAATTTCAAATTAACCTGAGTTAAGTAAAAGTTATAGAGAAAACAGACATAAAGAGGTCTACCGTAAAACCTAAAAACATTCCTATAATCTTAATTGATTTGGTTCATGCTTACTAAAAAAATTAGCTAATTTCCTAATTTTAAAGGGGCATAATTCTTGAACAACAAAAGTTAAATGGGTAAAACTCAATCTTTATCTGTAAATAGTGGTCCCTTACATTTCCACATGGACTAGAGACAGTGCTATAGTGTAACTTTTATTTGGGAAACAATGTCTTCATTGATGTTTATAGGGCTTTTTACATAATTTTAGGCATCTTTAATCAGAAATTATATAATTATCTATAATCAAAAGTGTCTTAGGGGTGAATATTAGAACATCATTTGAAACTGTATTTATTTTTGCATTTAACTGTGCCAAAATTTGTCTCAAAATGATGTAACATCTATGTAAATCAATCAAGCAGGTGCAAGAAAATTTCAAATACACCTTAGATCTAACCAGTTTTGATCTTAGAAATTGAAAGTGCATAAACCATCAAGCATGTCAAAATCTATAAGCAAATTTAAATTGTAACTAAAACTGAAAGAAATTTTTTGCAATAATAAAAGGTTCAATAAGTATTTACATTAAATTCTAAAACTTGTTTCAAACAATTAATTTGGTAAGAAAACCAAAGGAATTATTACTTCCCCAACTTTTGTTATATCTATGATGGCAAATAATCCATCTTGGTGTATTGCATGTTTACCAAACATCAATTTGTTGAACATGTAATTACAGACAAATAATGGACTCAATTATTTGTCTTCGTTTTTACCTATTTCCTTATTTTCTAAAGATTTTCTTGATTATGACAATACTTCCATCAATCTATTTCTGCAGTTTCCTTGTGTACATGTATTCAAATATTACTGGGTTTTGTAAATTTAAGACTGACTCAGCTTTTAAATATATATTTTACACAAGCTATATAAAATTAAACTAGCCATATATGACCAAATTAAAATCTTAAACTTCTTGTGGACATTCATAAGCCTTGGTCTGTCTAATTCACTATTCAGCCAGTAATTAAACAAAAGTATAACTGTTGTACTGACAATGTACATGTGTATTCCATCTCAGAGATATCACAAGATATGTTAGTTTAACCAACAATTTGATCTGATTCTAATTCACAAATAGGTGTAGATTTGGGACCATGAAAAATCAGAATTCAAAAAGGGATTGCACATTAAATATAAAAAAATTTAAAAAAAAAGGCCTATCACAATAATTCAATTATTTTGTGTTTATGCGTCCTTGACCTTCAGATGTTTGGGTTTGATCAGTCCTGGTGAAGGTAAATCTAAAAAAGTGTCTCACAACATTTATAGTGTTATTTTCATTTTCAAGGTACACAATAATATAAAATACAGTAACAAGGCCTACAATTTGTTCCTCTTTTTCATGTGATTCATTTTTACAAATGACCTAGACCAATTATTTTGACAACAAAACTTCATATACATGTACAACTGTGCACATCCTTTCAAAATGGTTCTTTCCTCCAAGTTTGTTTTTAACTTTTATAATTGAAAGAAATGAACATGTACCAAATACTTATGCATCAGCATGTCCATGCAGCATTAATGTTTCCATGTTATTTCAATTACAAAACAAATCATGCACTTGCATGTTGAATAAACCCAAAATCTTATAAACAAACTTTGTTTAAGAGTTACCTTTCTTTGTCCATTCCAAAATTCAAATCCATGTATAAATGTATTACAAATGTACATGTATAATGTTTTATACTGAGAATATAAAAAATACTGAAATAATGAATTATGAAGTTCAAGTACATGTAAGACTGTATGTTAAAAATAATTATATATCAGACTTAATATCACATTATGTGTGATACAGCATAAATTTTCCTATCTTCTTGTAATAAAATTGTACATGAATATATTGTAACACAAATCAATAACATTATAATATTTATATGTGTACATGTACCAGTACATCAATCCTGAATGCTGGGGCTTATAACAACTCTTACATGTATACATGTATGAGGATAATAAAATGCTCCGCTGGGGCGCAGCTTGATACGACCGCAGAGGTTTAACCCTGAACAGTTGGGGCAAGTATGGACAATATCCAAAATCTAAATACATGGTTAGATTCAGCATATCAAAGAATCCAAAGAATTCAATTTTTTATGAAATCTATATATAAATCAGAAATAACCAGCTTAAAATGGAAAATTTTAAAGAAAAAAAAAAGGAAAAAGGGAAAAAAAAAAGGAAAAAAAAAATCCCCCAAACTCAAACCCAGCCTTCCCTTTGTGGTATGGTACCTTGCAGTACAATTTCAGAGATCCATACAGTTGAACACAAGTTATTGTCTGTAAACTAGGAAAATGCTTATTTTTGGCCCCTTATTCCTAAATGTTTTCGGCAATTACCCCCAAACTCAATTCCAGCTTTTCCTTTGTGATATGCATATGGAACCTTGTAGTACAATTTCATAAAGATCCATACACTTACACACAAGTTATTGTCATGAAACTAGACAAATGCTTGTTTTATGCCCCCTTTTTGGCCCCTAATTCCTAAAATTTTGAGGCAATAACCCCCAAAATCAATCCCAGCATTCCCTTTGTGATATGAAACCCTGTGGTACAATGTCAGAGAGATCCATACACTAACACACAAGTTATTGTCTGGAAGTTACAAAAATGCTTATTTTTGGCCCCTAATTCCCGAACTGTTGGTACAATAACCCCCAAAATCAAACCCAATCTTCCTTTTGTGGTATTGAACCTTATGGTAAAATTTCATAGAGATCCATTCACTTAAACTAAAGTTATTGTGCGAAAACCAATGTGTCTTCAGATGACGACGACGACGCCAACGTCAATTTTTTGCAGTCGTATAAAAAGCAGAAACACTTTTTTTTCCTTTTGCGCCTATATGGTAAAATACCAGTTAAAACTATATCGAATGTCTTGGACATTTGGTCAATTGGCTCACATGCACATCATCATTACATAAAAAGTAATTAAAATTTCACTAAAGTAGGACATTTCACTAAAGTAGGACATTTCAATCACCAGTAGTAGATATCATTTACCCAAGATACTGGGAAAGTGGAATTGTGTTAGTAGTCAGTCCTGTTTTAGTTGGTACTTTCTGTAAAATGTATATCTCTGAAGCATTGGCAAATCTGGGGGTTGAGGATTCAAGCAGAGAATGACTTCATTAGATTTTTGTAATTCAGAAAATCTTTCACATGACGTCAATATACATGTAAAATAAATAGTCCAAAGTCTTGTGCTTTTGAGTTTTGAATGACACATTTCAAAGGATTCTGGAGGAGTCAATCTACCTGGCTTGTAAATGTATTTCATGGTTTTAAATCTAAACATGACACATACAACATGTACTTTGTACATTTGTAACATTTTTTATAGATGAAAATTTACCTCAACCTGTTAACTTCTTCATTCCTTCAAATTTTTGTTTCATTGAATCCATAATAACTTAAAATTTTAACCAAGAAATATTTGAGAAACAGATAATAAAAGGATCCTTCTGGTGAACATTCATGACATTACTAAATTATGACATCTTACACAACTTTATACAAGTGTTTTTAAAACAGGAAACAACTATAAGTTTTCCTTCCTTATAAAGTGTGCATGTAACAGGGTTTACACACAATACAGTAAATTTTCTTACACTGACCAGTCATCCCAAGTAACTCATCATGATCATGTACCATTCATTTGCAGTGAACTTTAATTTCACGAGTTCAACAGAAACATACAGGTGAAAGATAGATACATGTACATGATGTACATGTACTTTTACAATAGGCATAAACTCACTGTATTAATGAAAAATGCCATGCCTGAATGTAACCTGTTCTGTGCACATTTTGTCATTCGAATCATCAATTGTGAATTGTTTGAACATACTGAGAACAAAATCTCACAATTCGGATAATTTGTGAAATGTATGACAATTGTTTTTAATTTTTTTTTCATAGGGGGGGGGGGGGGGTTATTCTAAGGGTTAAAACAGGAAAATGCATACAAGTACATTCAGGTAAACAGATTTCTCTTTTCTAAAAGAATAATACATAAAATGTAAATGTACATCATTTAAAATGTATATTGCTATTAAACAAATTACATGTACAGAACCATGATGGAAGTTTGCATTTACTTATTTTATGGTTGTAAACTGTCTTTGATACATGTGCTTGTACATGTAGCACAAGTTAAGATTCACATACTGTTGAAAGATTGTTATAGTTTGCTCAATGTCCAGTGGCCAATATTTCATGTATATTCACTATTCAGGACTAGAAAAAATTAACGCAATACTTTTGCAATAGGTATACGTACATGTAGGTCGAACAGGATGAAGATAAGAATTTGACTGCCACTGGCATCAACAGAAAATGAATGTACATGTATGTGTACAAATGTATGTTGGATAGGGAGCAAACATTTTGCTCTACAACAGACTACCTACATGTAATGACCTTAAGGGGTTTCTCTCTCTACACAGCTTTAAATTTTATGTCCTACTTCAGACCAAACATGGCTGCATATTTATACCTATATATACTGTATGTACATGTACATTGTACATATGGATGTCCGATGGTTAAAAAACACCCCTTGGCATTTTTAGAATTAGAGCTTGGCATGTTGTTAAGACACTTGTCTGTTGTTCAAAGCCATATATTGACCATAAGAATTTTTGAGTGTTATATATTGGGTTGCTGTATCATTGACTTATACCCATCGCCCGCATCTCCTTTAATTCGTATAAAATCTTTCTTTTTAACAACTTATTAATTGAAAGAAAATATACATAGAAATTGAAGAAAAACGATCATACCTGGTTAAAAAATCTGACACAGATAATCCTTTCTTTTTAGATTTAGAACCTCTGTCTTCAAACCCACTATCCTGAGATGGGTTCTTTTTTCTTTCAAAAGAATTTCTGGAATGTAAACTGATCTCCATAAATTCCCCATCCCCAGTATCAATGCAAAGTCCAGTTCCATCACAACCTTCGTCCATAGAGGCTGCTGATATTGAAAAATCTGTACATGTACTAAGACTAGAAAGACTTGTAGTATCATTGAATGTCCGAAGTAAGGAATCTCCAGTATTTAAACGAGGCATACATGTATCATTTTCAGAATTATTCAATGATAATTGATCTTGGTCTTTATTCTTGCCTAAACTGAGATACAACAAGGAGTCACTTTCTCCACCAAGACTAGATGTGTCATTCACTTGTATACTGAATTTAACACCACCATTTTCATTCAAAATTGTTTCTGTTGAAGAAGTTAAATCATGGCTATCTTGTTCATTCATATGGTCAGGTCTACATGTACTTGTATTTTGTGCATTTTGAGTATTAGAATAATTTGCATGACTTGAGCTTTCTGCTACAAGTTGTTTTGTTGTTGGAATATATACCAATTTTTGCTGCATATTACTAGTCACTGAGGAAAATTTTGTTTCATCTTCATTGATATTGATAGGCATATCCTCTGTTAATCTAATGGGTGAAATAATTAATCCTGAATCAACAGGTTTCAAAGCGGACTTTGCTTCTATCCCATCACTGTCACAATCGTCTGTATTATCATATGCTTCTTTTTCATCATCATTATAAAGCTCCATTTTGTCAAATGACCCCTGTGAATCATCTATGTTTTGAGCATCTACTGGACATAGACTTTTGGAAGGAGAACTATCATCACCACTGGAAATGTCTGCACTTTCATCTAAGCGTTTTATTAAAAGATCTCTTTCATAGTCATTGTGGAGAGATAAACTGAATTTCCCCTTTTCAACCTCCTTGTGAATTAGTTTGTTCGGATTTGAATTTACAAATGACACTGTATCAGTTGGCCCCATATCTACTTTTGAATTAACTAAATGAAAACTAGATGTTGAATCTGTGTTTTCAGACATTCCAATGCGCATTTTTGTTCTATTTTCGAGATGGTCAAAAGAATTTTGGAAAATTCCCATTATAATCAAACGTTTTACAAAGGTAATTCATAGTTGTTTGTGGTTTGCTCATAGAACATCACGCTAAAATAAAATTCCTCTGTCCTTATAAGAAATGGTTGTCGGGTATGCTTCAGAATCTATACAACTTGCGACAGATCTTATTTAAACTCACACTTAAAAATATGATATAAATACATTGTCTGTGACACTCGATTTCTTTTAATAAGTCCATGTTTTGTTGTTATATTCAGATGTTTTTGTTGTTCCTCCCATTTTTGACAGATCAAGGTCCGCCATGTTTGTGCGATATGTAAATTAGGGGGTGTATCGTAAGAGCAGTTTTAGCATTGCAAGGATCGGGTAGTGGTAGATCTTGTTTAGTTTTAACTGAGGATAGAACAAAGAAGTCGATTACACTGAGTCTTTTGTCATAGGCACTCCCAGAGATGCAAAATCTGACCTAACAGGTAGGTCTCCCAGAATGCATCAGAAAAGCCGAAGTCATTGACGGTTGGTGGGGATATTTTTCCGGATTATATCTGGAAACATGATAAAATTAAGAAATAATATACTTTTAAATACATTGTTGATTACAGATAAATCTTTTCCGTTTCCTTAAAGAAACAAAACACACAATTTAAAAAAGGGGAAAAAAAACACACAAACAAAGGGCTTGTCTTTAGCCTGGGAATAGGAAATAATACTAATATATTATACATGTCCCAGCTTTAGCATAACTGAGTTTATATAACAATAATATTATTGTTGAAAATTCCCTGCTATGTACTTCTATAGGTGTTTTTTTTCTAATACATTCATTCCTGATGATAAGCTATACCCAAAATTTTTTTCACTCACTGCCTTCAAAAATCAACTAGATAAATATTGGTCTGATGAAGAGATCTATTATAATGACTAGAGCAGAAATATTTGGAAGTCACGGACAAAATAGTATGAGAAACAACTTAAATTATGTGTCTGGTGAAGAGGAACCTTAGGGATCCTGTACTTGAAATCAACTCTAAGTAAGTAATATCCCAAATTTAGGAAAAGATGTAAGAAAATAGGCTTGCTACAATTACCTTTCTTTTATTTCTTTCTTTCTTAGTAATTTATATGTTTACTGAAAAATACCATGATACTGAATGCCCCAGTGCACTGATTGTCCTTGCAGATGTCAATATAACGGCAATCTCTTAGTTATATCAGTAAAATTGTTAAAGGGTAAAATTGAAAAAAAAAGAAAATTAGGAATGGACATGTAGCAAGTCTAGTAAGAAAATCCTTTAGCTTCACTTTACGCTATTAAATACATGTTACATGTCCTCTCGCTAAATAATTCTAAATTTTATGACTATGTTGACATATCTTAATCTCATCAAACTTGAAATAATGGATACAATAGATACAGTTAAGTCTGCCTTATATATATATATTGACTTAAATCTAGAAATTAATTGA
Organism: Mytilus coruscus; assembly: GCA_017311375.1. Classification (NCBI taxonomy): domain Eukaryota; kingdom Metazoa; phylum Mollusca; class Bivalvia; order Mytilida; family Mytilidae; genus Mytilus; species Mytilus coruscus. Next base: position 117,386,596 of record CM029601.1, on the reverse strand, counting down.
CAATGAGAGTCGGATTAGAACAAAACTTTGACAAGAGATGATTTCAGCTTCCCAATTGTGAACTTTCCATTTCTATGTAGCAACTTTCCATTAGTGCCTGCATATGGAGTATATATCTCCCAGTTTATACCATAGAGCTTGCATTTAAAATCATGATTTTGTACTTGATAGAGGGTTGCTGATCACAATGAAGCTATTGAACCAAGAGTTCCAGTGATGAAGTAGAAATCATCCCTTTGAAATTTTACTAATGCCATCACAAGTTAGTCGACCATTATGGAATATCTGTTTCAATATATGAGGACGAAAATGTTTGAATCCGATTGGTGTAATTACAATCCCATCCTCTTTTCCTCGATTGTGACCTATGGAATTAGGCTTATCACCAGTTTGTATTTACATGAGCCTCACAAAGGTGCCACATGTTGAGCAGAATAGGCCTACCCTTCCAGAGCACCTGAGATACCCCGAGTTTTTTGTGGGGTTCGTGTCACTCAGTCTTTAATTTTTCTATGTTGTATTTTGTAAACTGTTGTCGGTCTTTTGGTCGTTTTTTGTTTTTTGCCATGGCCTTGTCAGTTTGTTTTTCGACTTATGAGCTTGAATGTTCCTTTGGTATCTTTCACCTTGACAATTTAAAAAAAATTTAATTGGATTATTTTACTTGTAGTACATGTATCAACAAAGATTTATACCCACTACTTTAATTATAACAGTAATTGTCTTTGAATCCATGTAATTTTCCATCTCAGGAAGTTATTTGTTGCATTGAAGTGGAGTTTATCTAGTTTTTTAGTCTTCAACACCTCCTATTTTGATCTCGAAATATAAGGATGGAGGATGCATTGAATCAGATTTTAAAAACCCACTAAACTCTAATTAAGGTCAAGTTACAGTAAATGGTCTGTGTGACAGATTTTGGTTGAATTTTGCACACAACTTTGGCTTGTTGAACTATAACTGAAATTCAAAAATAATGCATTTATCTCTTTTATCATCTGAAATATTACTGATTGAATTCTTTCAAAATAGGTGAACATTTGTATAGAAAGCACATAAAATCAGTGAAAAATCTTCTTAAATTGATTTTAAAATCATCAAATCTCTAATTTCTAATACATTGATTTTTCTTGAAAAACTATATGTTGTTGATACATAAATTTCTTTTACGGTACAGGGTTGGCAAAAACCCCGGTTTTATGAGTATTGCGCAGCCCAGTGGGAAATACTGGGAAAACCTGGGTTTTACTGGGTTTTACCGGGTAATACTGGGCAATACTGGGTAATATGAAATACTGCCCTGAATTTTAAAGAGGATTCAGTGATTAATCACAAATGCAATACATTAAAGTCAAAGACTTCAATTTGTTTTTTTTAATAAATATAACTAGTATTAAGAATTAACAATTCTATGTAAGGAAAATTACTTTTAAACATGTTTTGTTCATTACTAAAAATGTTTACTAAGTTTTAGCATATGTTTATGTACATCACCAATTAATAAGTAATTATTCAGATTATAATACAGATTTGTTTGTATAGCAATAATCAGCCTTTTGATTTCTATCAGTGTTCATGGCATTTCTCCTTAGGGTGTTTATTTAGCAATATGATTGTACAACAATTAAAATTTACAATTCACTTAAACACTGCAATAAAATACATTTTTCAACTTGGATTTAATATTGAAACAAAGCTTGGAAATTAACAAGGTATCCTGAGGAGAAAAGGAAGAAATTGAATTTTCAATCTTCAGGACTGACTCTCAATGGTTATCCGTATAAAATGTATTTTTTTTTAGCTATAGTACTATTAAACTACAACAAGTCTTTACTATTTTGTATAAAAATAAGCTAGAAAAAGGTTAGATTCAGCATATCAAAGAACCCCAAGAATTCAATTTTGATGAAATCAAACAAAGTTTAATTTTGGACCCTTTTGACATCAATGTGGACAAAGTTGATAACGGGCCCAAAAATCAAAATCTAAATACATGGTTAGATTCAGCATATCAAAGAACCCCATATATTCAATTTTGTTGAAATCAATCAAAGTTTAATTTTGGACCCCGATTTGGACCAACTTGAAAACTGGGCCCATAATCAAAAATCTAAGTACATGTTTAGATTCAGCATATCAAAGAACCCTAAGAATTCAATTTTGTTAAAATCAAACTAAGTTTAATATTGGACCCTTTGGACCTTAATGTAGACCAATTTGAAAATGGGACCAAAAATTAAGAATCTAAATACAGGGTTAGATTCGGCATATCAAAGAACCCCAATAATTCAATTTTGATGAAATCAAACAAAGTTTAATTTTGGACCCTTTTGACCTCAATGTGGACCAATTTAAAACGGGCCCAAAATCCAAAAACTTAATACACGGTTAGATTCAGCATATTAAAGAACCCCAAGAGTTCAAGAATAAAACCCCATTGAAATTGGTCTAGAAATAAATAATTTATACAAAGTATCTTCTTTTGCACAATACTGTGCAATTGAATATTTCTTGCAATTGCGCAATACTGTGCAATTGAATTTTCTTGCTATTGCGCAATACTGTACAATTGACAATTTCTTGCTATTGCGCAATATTGTGCTATTGGATATTTCTTGCTATTGCGCAATACTGTGCAATTGAAGATTTCTTGCTATTGCAATACTGTGCAATTGAAAATTTCATGCTATTGCACAATACTTATTGTATAATAATTTACACATCCTGTTTGGTGTGTATCTCCTGCCATATCATTATTATTTGCTTTTAAATATTAATCAGAAATAACCAACTTAAAATGGAAAATTTTAAAGAAAAAAAAGGAAAAAGGAAAACCCCCAATTTTTGAACCCCTTATGATTCATCACCCCAAACTCAATCCCAGCCTTCCCTTTGAGGTATGGTACCTTGCAGTACAATTTCAGAGATCCATACACTTGAACACAAGTTATTGTCTGGAAACTAGAAAATGCTTATTTTTGGCCCTAATTCCTAAATGTTTCAGGCAATTACCCCAAACTCAATTCCAGCTTTTCTTTTGTGATATGGAACCTTGTAGTACAATTTCAGAAAGATCCATACACTTACACACAAGTTATTGTCATGAAACTAGAAAATTCTTGTTTTTGCCCTTTTTGGCCCCTAATTCCTAAAATTTTGAGGCAATTACCCCAAAAATCAATCCCAGCATTCCCTTTGTGATATGGAACCTTGTGGTACAAAGTCAGAGATCCAAACACTAACACAAAAGTTATGTCTGGAAGTTACAAAATGCTTATTTTGGCCCCTTTTGGCCCCTAATTCCTTAACTGTTGGTACCATAACCCCAAAATCAATCCCAACCTTCCTTTTGTGATATCGAACCCAACGTCATACCAATATCGACCGCAAAATTTTCATATTACCCAGTATTGCCCAGTATTACCCATTTCTAGGAGTATTGCCCAGCCCGGGAACACTCGGGTAATACTTTGCCAACCCTAATACGGTATACATCACTCAAAGTGGTGTTCTCTGAGTGAAAAAATACCATAAAACGTCTAAATTATTGTAACATCATCGCATTGCAGGCTGTAAAACGTTAATTTTTTACGTTTTTCACTACCAACTAGGTAACAGATTGATTATTAGACAAAAAAAACACAGTTGGTGACCATATGATTACTTAATATCATTAAAACGGAAATTTATGTATCAACAACGTATAGCTTTTTAAGAAAAATCTATGTATTAGAAATTAAAGAATTGATGATTTTAAAACAAATTTAAGAAGATTTTTTGCTGATTTTATGAGCTTTCTATACAAATGTTCACCTATTTTGAAAGATTCAATCAGTGAAATTTCAGATAATAAAAGAGATGAATGCATTATTTTTTCGATTTTCAGTATTTTTCTTTTGTATTTGATGATAGTCCAATGTTTGAACCTTAGTTTCAATATTGTAAGTAATAAACAACAAGCCAAAAACAATTATGACAGACAGCAACCAATGAAAGCTCACTTTTGGCCTTCTCACATATCTCACAGACACTTTGGCATGGACCCCCTTTTTTTCTTTTTTTCATTTATTTTTGTTAAATATATTTTTTATATTACAATTTTTTTACTTTTAAGTTTCTGCTTAAAACATGTTTTTGCTTATATCTAATCATTTAATAGTAATAAAAGTTATAAAACATGCCCTTATCGTCTGTTCCTCCAATCTAAGCTTCAAAACTCTTTTAGGTTGATAATTGAATGTAGTTATAATACCCAAGACATGAACTTGATATAGAACTAGGGTTAAAATAAGACAATCAATCATTATAAAGATGTATATTTCTGTTTTTTGCAAGTCAATGTTGTTTTTTTCTGTGCTTAGTACCAATCTGTTGATTCCAGCCCTATCCAGCTGATTTTGTGCTTAGTACCAATCTGTTGATTCCAGCCCTATCCAGCTGATTTTGTGCTTAGTACCAATCTGTTGATTCCAGCCCTATCCAGCTGATTTTGTGCTTAGTACCAATCTGTTGATTCCAGCCAGCTGATTTTGTGCTTAGTACCAATCTGTTGATTCCAGCCTGCTGATTTTGTGCTTAGTACCAATCTGTTGATTCCAGCCCTATCCAGCTGATTTTGTGCTTAGTACCAATCTGTTGATTCCAGCCCTATCCAGCTGATTTTGTGCTTAGTACCAATCTGTTGATTCCAGCCCTATCCAGCTGATTTTTACTGTTTACAAGGTTGTGTTGATACACCACTGTCCCAAGTTGTGTGGAGGATTTAGCACTCTCAAACATGTTTAACCCTGCCACATTCTTTATGTGCTTGTCTTAGTCAGGTATGTGCTTGTCTTGGGCAAGTAATCTGTGGTCAAGTGGTTGCCATTTGTTGCTGTCTACTATAACTTTTGTACCGTTTATTATAGTAGAAATCAGGCTGTTGGTCTTGTCTTTTCAAATATTTCACTCTTTGTCTTCTGCCGGCCTTTGATAACTTACTGCAATGTATAGTTCTTACTCATTGTTGAAGGCTTGTCCTTTGATCTTTGATGGATAGTTGTCTCATTGTCAATCATTACACATCTCCATATTTTTATATGGGATTCTTCTCTGATGAAAATAACAAGTTATTGATGAAAATTCAATTATTTTAGAAAGACAAAATATATTGTACATTGATATCCTTAAAATAAAATTCGAAAAAGTGAAATAACCAAGAACTTTTTATTTATCCTAGTCTTCAGGCTTGACCACAGGCCCATCAGCCCAGACATTGTGCCTAAAAGAATTTCTACTACAGGCTAATAGCATCTATACAAAATTTTGCAAAAAAATCGTGTCTGGCTTGTTGCTGTAAAAATTTCAGCATAAAGACTGTAACATCCTGAAGTAGATTTGATAAAGGTTTTTCTTTCATAACTCCATTGTGTAAATATGAAAGTCATATATTTGGTCACTGAATTAATGATTTAAAGTTGTATAAATATATTTATTGTTTTTTTTTATAATAAAAGAAAGACAATACATGCATACATTCAGACCATGGCAGCAAATCTATCTACCAAAAAGCTTAACCTTCCAACAATAATTTGCATAGTTTGTTCTTTTAAAAATCACAAATGGTAGACATTTATACAAATAAAGAAAATAATAATAATAACAAAGATATGACATTTACATTAAAGAATTCATGATTATCAATTGACCTCTAATTATTGATACCTAATGATACTTAAATTCTCCCATATTTTGTGAACTTTTATAGCCTCAAACATTTCTTTCTATTCTCACACAATTGTCCTTAATTTTCTTTTTTGTAATTTTAAATTATATGTATAGACACATGGACTTCTGTTTTGACCTTAATAAGTAAATGCAAAATTACAAGAAACTATTAAATTCCTTGATAAGTCATGCAAAATATAATCGCTGCTGTTACCAATAATATTTTTTTTCTTTTCTAGCTTAGAACTGTTCTTGTTAATCTTATCTTTAAGTACACTTCATGTTTAATTTTCTTTTTTTCTCTCTTTTCACTATTATGTCTGGATGTCAAGAAAACTTATAATCTAACAAACAAAAACAAATATCAGTATCTAGCTAATACAATTAAAACATACTGGTGGGCAACTAAAATAATATTGCTGTAACTATGGTTACACAAATAACTAAGGTAAACAATATCAGATAACAAGTATAGCAGTAAAACATTTATTTTAAGCATTTGTGCTACGCAATTTATTTTTAACTTATTCTGTTTTTTTTTTTTTTTAAACAGTATGTTTATTCATAAAGTAATTTGTTGTTTGATCACTCTAACCAGAGTAGCATTATTATGACAAATAATTGTGGCTTGTATAACCTTGACAGGAATTCTATGTATTTGAAATATAGAATCATATTTGCATAATTTTTTTTCTTGAAAAGACCCATTGAGGTATGAAATTGAGAATAGAAACAGGGAATGTGTCAAAGAGACAATAACCTGACCAAAGAGCAGAAAACAGCCCAAGGCCACCAATGGGTCTTCAACACAGCAAGAAGTTCCCGCACCCGGAGGCAGGCTTCAGCTGGCCCCTTAACAAAAATATACTAGTTATATATATGGTATGCAAAAGAAGACTCACTGGATTTCCTAGATATTTAACTCAATACAAAATTATACATGTGTGAATAGCATATGCTTTTTTTTTTCATAAGTGCATAAAATTTTGGCCTTTTTGATCACTCATACATTCCATGAAAACATAAAAAATATAATCTATTGTTTTTTTACAATCAAAACATACATCAAGTACAAAGTAAGATTTATATGAATAACAGGAAATGCAAATTGTTCGTCATGATTTATTAATTGCACCTTAGCCATCTGTATCGGTTATTGGTACATCAATTACCTTGGAAAATATTCAAACTGATAGTCATTGTGTGTATGATTGTGAAACTATGCTGTTATTAAAGCTAGAAGTGCAACTTTAGCTAATTTTTTACACACCTTAATCACTGCCACAAAAGCTTATGAGCAATTTTAGTTATTTTTTTACACACACAATCAATGCCAAACATGACAATGAAGATTATGTTTAAATGAAAATTTCTATATTATTTATGTTTATATATATCGTCAAAAGAGGTCAAAAATTTGTTTGTCTGATTTCCTTCTGTGAATTCATATATTTTCCACTGGTATTTTTTTCAATTTTTTCGTGCATTGAGAGAAAACAAATTTTTTTACAGGAGATTTAAATCCGTGGTTTGAACAAATTCTGTAAGTCTAAAGGAAGGTTGCATTATGTTGAGTAAGGATACTCAAAATCATGGTTTCACGTTTTCCCCCAAAAATTCCATGAAAATTAGTATGCTATGGTTAAATATGAATCTACACCAGTATTAAGTCTAAGGATCTACTGTTCACTTTTTCTTTAGGTGTAAAGTTGTATGTGAAACCTTTGTATAATAAAAGTTCATTTGTGTCATTTGGAAACTTATGGTACAAAATATTGTCATTATTGAGTTTTAGATACTGATAAAAATGACTATAAATATAATTTTAAAAGTATCTAGGGAATGGCTGAACCAACAATCCTCAGCTGATCATGTAGTCTGTTAAGTATCAACATAAGATTTATTGGTCACATGATTATCACATGATACAAATGTAGTTCCTGCACCAAATCACATGATTCCAAATGTCTTTTGGTTTATGCATTATCCCACTGTTTAACATTGCTATCTTGACCTGCTGATACTAGCACTTTGTCATTTAACCAAGCTAATTTGTTCACTACACTCATTTGATGGGCTCCTGAGAATACAAATAAAAATATATATCATTTGAGAATCAACTGGTATATAAAGCTTTCATTAATATACTGTTTGATCAACGAACACTAAAAAAACCATCTTCAACAGGTTATGTTATAAGTAATTTTAATATCTTTAACCCTGACCATTTGGAGGCTGTAATATTAAAACCTCTACCTAAAATACGGTTTTTGGCTCCAATGCCTCTCCATACTTATAGAGGTCAACTGTATGACATTAATTTTGAAGTTGATGCATGTTCCCTCAACCTAAGGCTATTATTGTTATGTTTCCCAGGTTTAAGGTGCATTTAAGCTCTACAAACTACAGTTGGATACATCTATCAGCATCCTTTGGTCTTTCAGGTCAAAAATAAGAAGCAATAAAATGTCAAAATTGACACTTTTTGCACCTGATGACCAACTATGGGGCAGATTCTCGCCCATCCACCTCCAAAGGTGTAAATTACTTGTGTAAGCTTACATAAACCCTGCCCACTTTTTTATTTTTTAGTTTAATAATAGGTCTTGCACATTAACATCAAAATTAAAAAAGTGTAAGATAATATTATCAACAGGAGAAATGTGATGCATAGGTAAATTTTAAAACCTAGGTTACAAGAACAAACTTAATTCTGATGTTGTGCTGTTAAACTACTGTCCCAGGTTAAGGAGAAGATTAAGTGATCATAAACATGTTTAAACCCACCACATTCTTTATGTGCCTGTCCCAAGTCAGGTACTCATTATTCAGTGATTGCTGTTGATTGCTGTCTGTCATATTTGTTTTCCTTAACTGTTAAACTCATACCCTATTGGTTTAGTTAAAGACAGTAAGGTGACCTATAGTTGCTTACCTCTTTGTCCTTTGAACTCTGGTGGATAATTGTCTCATTGGCATTCCCACCACATCTGCTCATTTTGGTATTTATTATTTTTAAATTCAAATGTGTTAAATTAGAACTGTTTGACAAACTAGTGTTATTCTCAATATGAATTACAGTGCTCATGTAACTTAAGAATGAACCACAACAAATATGCATAACCTACCTTTAATAATTTTGGGTGACATTCCTTCACTTGGTTTCCAAATTACTATATTAGTATCTATGCTACCAGTAGCAAACTTTGATGAGTCAGGACTCCACGCAAGACATGTTACTTTAGCTGTGTGTGCTGGGTAATTAATAAGATTCTGAAACATAATGTTTTTAATACATTTAAAAATCAAAGTAGCATACTGATTTCAATGTTATACTGGTTGAGGAAAAGTTTCCATTTTTATTGAAAATACATGTATTTTGACAGAAAATAATAGATAGGTGTGGTTCATACCCATAGCCCCTGTATCTTTAAAACAAGAACGTTCTATACTTGTATTTGCACTTTTTGGAAAGGCATGAGCAGTACATAATTATTATGAAAAAATCTTTCTGGATGAAGTTTTTATGCATAGCCCACCTTTTGTGAATTCCAATAATTTCTTATACTAACAGATGTAGAGTATACATGTATGTAACTGAGACAGCAAACAAAGGACTCAGTATATTACACTCGTAGTAACAGAAAAGTACAGATCACAGATTGCATATTTTGAAAGATAATTTAAAAGGGTAATTTAATTATTAAAAATTTATAATAAATCTTAGAGAAAATTAATGATATCCCGGGTAATCAAAATTTCATGTAAGTGATGTATAAAAGATGACGCAATGAAGAATAGATATAAAATAAATTCATTGTATACTTGTTTTTGGTCTGTTTATTGTAACAATGAAAAACTTGTCTTGACTTTAAACTGTAAAAATCTTAGTAATTCATAATTTCTAATTATTGAATATAAATGTTACTTCATGCAGCTGGGAAATTTTCTTTTCCTTTTATTGCCATCAAGTTTATTCTTGACTTTTGTTCTCTTTAACTCAAATAGGGCACAGATAAGACCTGATCAGGAAATTCTTTTAATAACATGAACGGTACCAATTTTTCTGCACCAGATGCGCATTTCGACAATCAATGTCTCTTCAGTGATGCTCGAGGCCAAAATATTTGAAAATCAAAAGCTTATTAAAAAGATGAAGAGCTATAAACCAAAAAAGGACAAAAAAGTATAGCCAAAGCCGGGCAAGGAATCAGAGCTTTGCATGAGGGAGATACATTCCTTAATTTTAAATAATTTCTAAAATTTTGTAACAGCAAATTTTAATAACACAAAATCCGCATTTTTATGCCAGTGCCTTTTAAGATATGGCCTATATCAATAGCAAGCTTTTACTGGAAGATACTCTGGATTCATTTATTTTCCTGGGTACCAATTTTTGTGGATTCAGTAAAACTTGCATTCATGAATATTGGGATTTTTGAATTCGTGGTTTTTGCCAATTCTGCATATAAGCCTATAGTAAGATGTAATCTGTCAAACATTTAAGTTCTTGGTTCACCTAAATCCACGTAAATTTGTATCCCACGAATAATAATGAATCCACAGTATGTGCACCTGTTCCCCTGTTTTTTCCTGTTTCTTACACTTACCTCATAATTGGCCATTGAAAACAGTCTAACATATTTATCTGCACCACCTGTCGCTATATACTGTCCATCAGGAGAAAACTGAACATCTGATGCAACACCTGTGTTATCTAAAACATGCACTTCTGACAGCCCTCCACTTGAAACATCATACAAATGTACTTTATTGCCCTGAAATTAGAGAAATTATGATTTCACATTACTTTTTTACTTATTTATTAACTTGAACTTTCATGTCCATCATGATATTTTTTAAACTAGAGTTACTATAAGCTCACAAATTGATACCCCTTGTTCCCACATGAGGCAACGTCAAATCTTTGAATTGCTTAGAAAAACTTGTAAAATAAATTCCAATACAAGGGTTTCAAAGTCTAGGAATAAGAATAGAGAACAAGTTAAGTTCTCCATAACATTTATTGTCTATTATCTAAAACCTAGCTTTAAAGCAACAATCAATTTTAAAACCAATAAAATGCTCCGCTAGGCGCAGCTTGAACCCTGAACAGTTGGGGCAAGTATGGACACAACATTCAAGCTTGATACAGCTCTGAATTTGGATTGTGATTAAATATTTGACACAGCATAGGTTTCTGACACAGAATGAATGTGGTCTAAGAACTTAAAAATTTTTAATTTACCTATTATGGTCCAATATCCAAAATCTAAATACATGGTTAGATTCAGCATATCAAAGAATCCAAAGAATTCAGTTTTTGATGAAATCAAACAAAGTTTAATTTTGGATCCTTTTGACCTCAATGTGGACTAATTTGATAACGGGGCCCAAAAATCATTTGGACCCTTTGGACATTAATGTAGACCAATTTGAAAACGGGACCAAAAATTAAGAATCTAAATACACGGTTAGATTCAGCATATCAAAGAACCCCAATATTTCAATTTTTGATGAAATCAAACCATATCATTATTTAAATCAGAAATAACCAACTTAAAATGGAAAATTTTAAAGAAAAAAATGAGGAAAAAAAATCCCCCAAATTTTTGAACCCCCTTATGATTCATCACCCCCAAACTCAATCCCAGCCTTCCCTTTGTGGTATGGTACCTTGCAGTATGGAACCTTGTGGTACAATGTCAGAGAGATCCATACACTTGAACACAAGTTATTGTCTGGAAACTAGAAAAATGCTTGTTTTTTGGCCCCAAATTCCTAAACGTTTCGGGCAATTCCCCCAAACTCAAACCCAGCTTTCCCTTTGTGATATGGAAGCTTGTAGTACAATTTCATAAAGATCCATACACTTACACACAAGTTATTGTCCTAAAACTAGAAAAATGCATGTTTTTTGCCCCTTTTTTGCCCCTAATTCCTAAAATTTTGAGGCAATTACCCCCAAAATCAATCCCAGCCTTCCCTTTGTGGTATGAAACCTTGCAGTACAATTTCAGAGAGATCCATACACTTGAACACAATTTATTGTCTGGAAACTAGAAAAATGCTTATTTTTGGCCCCTTATTTTTAAACGTTTTGTGCAATTACCCCAAACTCAAATCCAGCTTTCCTTTGTGATATTGAACCTTGTAGTACAATTTCAGAAAGATCCATACACTTACACACAAGTTACTGTCATGAAACTAGAAAATGCATGTTTTTGCCCTAATTCCTAAAATTTTGAGGCAATTACCCCAAAATCAATCCCAGCCTTCCCTTTGTGGTATGAAACCTTGCAGTACAATTTCAGAGATCCATACACTTGAACACAATTTATTGTCTGGAAACTAGAAAATGCTTATTTTGGCCCTTTTGGCCCTTATTCCTAAACGTTTTGTGCAATTACCCCCAAACTCAAATCCAGCTTTCCCTTTGTGATATTGAACCTTGTAGTACAATTTCAGAAAGATCCATACACTTACACACAAGTTACTGTCATGAAACTAGAAAAATGCTTATTTTTGGCCCCTAATTCCTTAACTGTTGGTACCATAACCCCCAAAATCAATCCCAACCTTCCTTTTGTGGTATTGAAACTTATAGTAAAATATCATAGAGATCCAGTCACTTAAACTAAAGTTATTGTGCGAAAACCAATGTGTCTTCGGACGATAACGAAGACGCCAACGCCAATATCGACCGCAAATTTTTTTATAAAAACCTTGAGATATCACTATCAAATTGTAAGGTAAGCTGCCTTTTAAAGTTTCATGAGTTAGAGATCTAAATTTTTTTTTCATTTCTTACCTTTTGAGCTCCAACTGCTATCATTGAACCTCCCTTTAAAACATCTACACTGACAGGTTCGAAACTTACTCCCTGAGATATTATCTTGGTTCCATTTTTGAACACTATGATCTGAAATAAGAGTTAAAGTTGAACAGTTTTGATTTACAAATAAAAACACTTTATTTTCAAATTCAGCTTAAAATTCTATGAAACTTATTTGAAATGAGTTATATTTCTTAATAAAATGCTCTTTTTATTAAACATGTCAAATTTATGCAGAAAATCAAATAAAACTAATGAACAGGAATTTTTTTAAAGGTCACATACAATGCTTTTTGAACTGAATGTTTTACTCATTTGAAGACTGCATTTGGTATTTGCGTCCTTATTCACATAAGCATATCTTGCTATACAAATCTTTGAATATTCTAAAACTAATTGTACAGTTATTAGCCAAGGAAGCTTTGATTGGTATAAACATGCAAGATCCAAAAGTATTTGGCATTTCTTTTGTGCATCTAAAAAGCAATGAATGCATTGCATATGCTTTTGGTCATATAAAGTCAAATTTCACAACACATCCTTAAATTAACAAACTAATATACATATCTTTATTTCTTACCAATTAATATGAAACAATGATATATTCCATTAAATCCCTATCCATTACAGTGCCTTTATATCTATGTAAAGAGTGCCCTATAAGTGTAGTCCTCTGCACATAGGGTGCCCTTAAAGTGTAGCCATCACACTAAGAGTGCCCTCTGAGAAAATAAATGGGGTATGCGTCCATGGGACACATATGATGCCGCCGCTTGCATATAACATTATCAAGGGACATAACTCAAGAACGGTAAAAGTGACACTACCCAAATTTGTACTTGATCTGAGTTTTGTGTTAATAAGCATTGTGTATAAGTTTCATAACATTTGGTTGAGGCAATTTTTCCATTTGTAAAGGGGCATAAGTCTACAACAGTAAAAGTGAGGCCACCAAAATTCAAACTTGATCTGTGTTTTAAGTTAATAAGCATTGCACATAGGTTTCATAACATTTGTTTAAGGCAAACTAAAGTTAGAGAACGGAAATGGAAAATTCAGCAATTTTTCCATTTGTAAAGGGGCAAAACTCTAGAACGGTAAAAGTGATGCCACCAAAATTCAAACTTGATCTGTGTTTTGTGGTAATTAGCATTGTGTATAAGTTTCATAACAATGGTTGAGGCAAATTAAAGTTAGAGAACGGAAACCAATTTTGGGATGTACGTACGGAAGGACGTACAGACGGACAAGGGTAAAACTTAATGCCCCCTCTGCTACGGCGGGGGCATAAAAATTACCCTGCCCTTTGCAGAAGCTGCAGGAAACACTAATGCTTTTTAAAAACACCCTGCATACATTACTCACATGGTTAATACATGCCACTGCTACCAGGCCTGAACCACTAGCTGCTATTGCTCTTGGCATAGAATCTAATTTTATACTGTTATCCCTGTAAATAAACATTTCTTATTTCTTGTTATTTTGATCTATATAGTTGTGAATCAAGAATAATTGAAGTGCTCAATGACTATTTTTTAAGTTAACATTTTGCAATTCACATCTACCGGTATGACTTTATGAAATTTTGTCAACTGTCAGCTCATATAATGATAGACGATTCTGAACTTTCACCTTATAGCACTCATTTTTAGATAATTTGTTTATAGGGTCAAAGGTGTTGCATGATTGTCATGGTTTCTGTGTGTAATGACCTAATTTTCAGTTTGAAATGTATGATGATCACTCAATGAATGCTTTAAGATATGAAATTTTTTTAATTTTGTTTAACCATATTAAACTTTCATAATCCTATCAAATTAAATACATAGAATGCTTTTTTAATTTCATCTAATCGGATGAAAAGTGGTGGTACCAACCATATTTGGCATGTATATACCAATAATTCTTATACGATTTGCACATCTACAAATACTTAAATGGGTTCGGTTTGTGACAATGTTTTCCCTGTTTTACACTTCGACAGACAATATTCCTGAAACTAATTATGTAAACACTGTAGATTTCACTGTGAAATTTTCATGCGTGATAACATGAATGGAATCCTGTGGTTCAAAAAAAAGTTTGAATTGAAAGAAAAAATAACAAATATTTGGGTTGAGAATTATAAGGATTAAACAAATTTTTTCTTGAGGTTTTGATGTTTAAATGCGTAGCTGAATAACAAACTTTACATTTTAAGTTTGTGGTTAATCTACCCAGTTTAAACACTTAAATAACTTATAGAAGAAATGTATTTAATCCTATATATATTATGACTGTAATTTTGGTTTTTAATGATCCTTTTGGTAAGAATAAGATACATAATCAACATTATTTTTTAGAAATTTCAAGAAATGAGTCAATATTTGACTGGTTGGAATTTAGCATCTGGACTTGAATTCATTTTAAAAGTTCTGACTGATTTTTTTTCATTCACAATTATCCAGCTTCAACAACATCAATTATTGAAATTTAAATCTTGTGACAAAGCTTACCCAAATTGATTTTGACTAAGATCTGTAAATCGTATTGTGTCGTCCATGGAAACAGAGATCAGATTACCATCAGCAACAACCATGTCTTGAATTTGGTTACTATGACCTTTACCATTAAAAACATCATTTTCACCAGATGCAGCATTCCAAAGAAGTAAGCAAATGTTAAGGAAAATTTTGTTAAATAAAAAATTGTTAACCCATTTTTTCAGTAATCTTTAATAACTTGAATGGGACTTCCATTAGAAAATACCCTTGTTTTGTCAAGTTTTTCAAAGATTTCAATTCATACAGTGTTGCACAGAATCACTCTGTGCTTTAAATATATTCTAACTTAATTACTCAGGGCTATAACAAGATTCACTGGGGAAAAAAAAGATATGGAATTGATAAACCTGAAATCCCATGTCATACCATATGTTGGGAAATTTTTGCATGTCTCTAATTTTTGTTATGTTCCCAGTTGGCATTTTATTCCAAAATTACCATACCAAAACATATCACTGTTTATCTACATGCACTGTACAAGGCTGTAAAACATATAACATAGCAATCTGCCATTGCTTGTTTAAGTCCTCGATCTACAATTCAGTGCTATACAAAGACATTTTGTCTTTGTATTATGGATTTATACAACAACTTCATTTCATGTGATAGATGTCAAAAATAAATTGCAAGGATATCAACTCTGGCAGACTGGTCCCCTGTATAAATAGTAGAACAGTCTTCACTGAGTGCCATAGCTGTTATTGGTTTGTTGTGTCCCTGAAAATAAGATAAACCTGGTGTAATTTCATTTTTTTTTTGGCATTTGATTTTTTTTTTGTATGTATCCGATTATTTCAACATGTAACTCTCTCTATAATTTTGATTAATTGCTAAAAAAAAATTGTACTGGCATTGCATAAGATCAAGTTTACCTAATACTTCCAACAAATTTGTTGTATGTTTTTGTTGAATATGGTGTTGATTAACAGATTGTACTAAGCAGTAGGTTAAGGGCCCTTTTGGCCCCAATACTAAGAATATAATTTTAAAGGGAAAAGTGTTTTAATTTGATGCACAAACATGAAGAAAAATTAAATAGAACAATTTATGTCGAGCTTTTCCTATAAAGTGTTGACATTACCAGTAACAAAACAAACATGCCACAACAGAAACTTTTGTAAAGTTTATAAAACCTTTTTCCATTTCAAACACTTATTGAAGGTCTTGAAAAAATACAGCGTACAGGGCAGGTATTTCTTTGAATTCCTAAGGCTTAAAAAGTTGGACTATTGTGTATTAAAATGCAGTACCATTAAAAACAAACACACTTCATTATAGCTTATATCAAATGACACTTAATAATACCTTGGTAACTTTTAGTGGTGTAGATGGATCGTTTTTGTTGAAGTAATATATGTAACCAGAAAGAGCTACAGCCATTATATTGTCTCCTTGCCATAGACAACCAACCAACATTTCATCTATAGTCTTCCCCACTTCAAATGATCTGTATTCAAACAAAGACACAAATGTTACTTTAAACATAAATTCTAACAAAAATTTAGAGCTAATTTCCTAATGCTTGTAGAATGAGACTTTGGTTGGCTTGCTTGCTTTGTTTATATAAATATTTGCTTAAGCATTGTAATTAAGATTGACATCTGCAAACAATATAAAAAGGCAGAGTTAAACCTGTATAAATATATACTTAAATTTGATTGGATGTTATCCTGAAGGAATCTAAATATAAAACATGAACTACAGGTTCAGGAACCACAATCTTAAATGAGTCAAATTTGACCAAACAAGTGCAAAGTCTTTGTAAAGCAGGACAAAGTATAACCAAAATGAAAGGCTATTATAAGCTGAACATTGATTTTGTAACATTACATAAAACAGGACAAAGTGCAACCAAAAATGAAAGGCTATTATAAATGTGTTTTGTTAAGCAGGACAAAGTGTAACCAAAAATGAAAGGCTATTATAAATGTGTTTTGTTAAGCAGGACAAAGTGCAACCAAAAATGAAAGGCTATTATAAATGTGTTTATTACACTGTAGAACTCTTTTGAAACTTCAATTTCCAAGTTGCCTATTAGGTTGGTTAGCTGGTAAAGTCAGAGTATAAGGTAATTGTAAGACCAATAATTTAGTATATATATATAGAAAATAATGTAGAACACCAAGTTAACACATATATCTTTCTTTAGGACCTGTCTTTATTATTACTTGATAAATGCACTTAAAAGTTTTGTGGTTCTTATATGTAAGCTATTTCACTACCATCTACTTACACAACTAATTCCCTACTAGCTACATTCCATATTTTGGCAGTTTTATCAGCAGATACTGTTAAAACTTCAGAACTGTCTGGACTAAAACACATCTGTAACAAAGTAATGAAATAATACTTTCAGAAACCAGTTAATGGTCCTGTACACATTTTAATAAACTTCTTTTTATGAAATATTTCAGTTCTATTCTTTTCTATGGTTTTTCTTTTTTCTTTCTATGGCAGGGATTAAATGTAAATTACAGTGTTTCTTTATATCAAATGAAAGAATACTAGATGCTTAGTTATAATCTTGTAAATCATACAGCAGTTATGTTTTTAATACTGTATTTAAAAATCTGCTATATAAGAATGAGAATGGAAACGGGGATTGTGTCAAAGAGACAACAACCCAACCAAAGAGCATAAAACAGCCCAAAGCCACCAATGGGTCTTCAACGCAGCATATTACTGGAAGAACAGAATTATGTAATTAGATTCATGCATTGCATCAAGTAACATGCAATATTTCTTAATTCAAGTCAGTATATTTACAAATTTTAAAATCCAATACTTGCTAAATATTTAAAATGTAACTGTCAAGTGAAAAAAAAAAGATGCAGAAAATGCAAAGGGTGAATCCACTTCTCCAATGAATATATACTGTAAACATTCTGGTGATTTGCAATTTTTTATTTCTTTTTCTCTTTTTTTAGGGAGGGAGGGGGTATATATTACAAAATGTCATCAAAACTAATCAGTAAAAGTTGACTAAGGATTGAAGAAATTTAAAGTTCCCATTGAATGAACTCCACAAAGAACAATAGCTATTATATTTATTCAATGGGACAGTTCACCTTGCATAAATTTAAATATCCTGATAAACACTACTTGATTCTGCTGAAATAATCGCAATAATCACACACATTAAATTTTGAATCCATAATCTATATCATGACATAAAAGTCTTTTCATGTAATTAATAAAACCTGAATGAAGCATGTCTCATAGGATTTTAGTCTACTTACACCATAAATACCACCTTTGTGTGCAGGCATACCCAATTCTCCAATCATTTCTCCTGTTTTACCATCATACACAAAAGCCTGAAAAAATAAAGGTATGCCAAAAACCAGTTCATTAAATTCTACCATCTAAAGACAGCCAATCATATTTTCATTTGGCTGAATGTTTGATTTTTCATAAAAAAAATATAATAATTCTCATTCAGTTGTTCCAGTGGTCTACCAGCTTTTATCTAAACACTGTTGTAAAAATTTGTCTAACAGTATAAACTGAATACTTTATAAAAAATGAATGGAGAATGTGTTCATGGGACACAGATGATGCCCCCACTTGCATATAGCTCTATAATGGGACATAACTCAAGAACAGTAACGAAAACTTCAGCAATTTTTCCATTTGTAAAGGGTCATAGCTCTAGAAAGGTAAAAGTGATGCCACCCAAATTCGAACTTGATCTGTGTTTTGTGGTAATAGGCATTGTGTATAAGTTTCATAACATTTGGTTGAGACGAACTTAAGAAAAACAGAAACGAAAAATTCAGCAATTTTTCCATTTGTAAAGGGACTTAGCTCTAGAACAGTACAATTGACACCTCCCAAATTCGAACTTAATCTGAGGTTTGTGGTAATAAGCATTGTGTATAATTTCATAAGATTTGGTTGAGGCAAACTAAAGTTAAAGAAAGGAAACCAATTTTGGGACGTACATACGGACAAGGGTAGCACTTAATGCCCTCCGTGACACATAATGATTTCTGAAAAATTCAATGTATAAGTCTGATCAATTTGAAAAGGCGCACACACTCATCACTTACCCATACATCCGCATCCTGTTATAAATACAACAACTCATCACTTACCTTACAATCTGCACCTCCTGTTATAAATACTTACCTTACAATCTGCACCTCCTGTTATAAATACACAGGCACACATGATACAACTCATCACTTACATTACAATCTGCACCTCCTGTTATAAATACACAGCAGGCACACATGATACAACTCATCACTTACCTTACAATCTGCACCTCCTGTTATAAATACACAGCAGGCACACATGATACAACTCATCACTTACCTTACAATCTGCACCTCCTGTTATAAATACACAGCAGGCACACATGATACAACTCATCACTTACCCTACAATCAGCACCTCCTGTTATAAATACACAGCAGGCACACATGATACAACTCATCACTTACCTTACAATCTGCACCTCCTGTTATAAATACACAGCAGGCACACATGATACAACTCATCACTTACCTTACAATCTGCTCCTCCTGTTATAAATACACTTCCATCTGGTGCATATCTAACTGAGTTTACAAAATTTGTATGGTCCTGAAAAAAAAACAATTAATATAATGTACTTTATGATCCTTTTTGCAAATACCTTCAAGTTTCGATTTCTGACAAAATGTATGTAACTGTCAGACATAATTTTATACTACTACCCGATGGTATCACTTTCTAGTTTTATTGTTCTTTGCATCTGATTAATCATAAGCTTCAAGAAACAGTAGATAAGATGACTGTACTTTCCTTATTTAATGTACAAGTAAAAATGCACTACTGCTTTGCACTTTTCAGAATATCTAGAAGGTATAGAAAGTATTCATATTTTTGATGTTCAAAACATAAATATTATATACTCAGTAAATGAACTAAATGATGCAAGATTAGGGTTGCATTCCTTGTTTTAGTAGATTGAGAATCATTAACCATGCCAAATGTCAATTCATTCCCCACTCCACTTGTCTGTCCACTAGAAAATAATGCTGGCACAAAGTCAGATGTTTTATCTACCATACACAACACTTAGAAATTGGACAAGAGGATTGTTTAGTCCCTGCTTGGTATTGTATTGCCTCTTTTTGAAGGGAAATGACATCTGATTGGGAATTAAAGGACAAAAAAAAGGGGAAAATTGGGTTATTGCTTTTAGAGTGGGTTTTAATACCAAATCCTAAGGAAAGTTTATAAAATCTATGTACTATACCTTATATGATGTTTTGAACTTAAATGGTGGGCCTTCATAAAATGCAGCACTCTTATCTTCACAACCAATAGCTATTTTAAATGGCCTCTGTTCTTTAAATGCAATTGTAAGACAACATTTACCCACACCACTTAGCTCTCCAACTGAAGTTCCTGAGTCCATATTAAACACATGGGCAAACCTTAAATGAAAAATAAAATATGATTTAATTTTTTTATAACCTCAAATTCTCTAAAAAAATAAAATCATAAAACAACTAAGGTTATATGAATTTTCTGTGTCATTCTAAGGTACATTGTAATACTGAGATATTTGTATTCGAATTATTCAAAAAGTATAAAGATGTTATTTGGTCAATAAAAGATTTTGTGTTTCCAGTTACCCAACAGAGTGTCATTTTTCTGTGCAACCAAGAGGGCTTTGTTGAAATAATAAACTGTTCACACAGAGATATATGTCTCGCTTGTTGGCAGAAAATTCAGAAAAAGATTATCTGATGGACAGCAACATTGCTTACTAATTCAAAAGTTGCTGGACCATGACATAGAGGGCAGCCTGTTAAAAGGACCGTCAAACTGAGATGTACTGATAGGAATGCAACTTTATAGAAAATATCATTGTCTATCATTAGTAGTTCCTATCAAACTAACTTAAGCAGAAAACTTTACATTGAAAATTGATAATTAATTTCTAGTATTCCACAGGCAAATACTACATTAATTTAAAAGATAATGTTCAAATTCATTATTTAATTTACGTAAATAATAAGAAGTAATTTTTCTTTTTCTTGTGTTTTATAGAAAACAGTTAATTATTTAAAGAAATAGCCTAAAATCTTACAAAACCTAAAATTTCAAAATATATACTTTTCTCGTCCTTCGCCACATACTGCAATCTTTGTACTGTCACCTGACCATGCAATGTCCTTGACACAGCCACCTAAAGGCTGGTATTCTGCCTTTAATATATGCTCCCTGTTAACTGTGTCCCAAATTCTGACCTTTCCTGCAGCATCTACCAAATATATAAACAGTAATATAAGAAAACATGCTATTATTAGTAGTAACATTTGATTGTTTGTTTGTTTGTGTTATACACCCATTTCAGCTTAATTGGTTATATCATGGTGGTCAGTTTTTATTGGCGTAGGAAGGTAAAGTACCCTTTGGGAAGAAAACTAGAAATACTTGTCAATCAATATCCTAGTCAAACACATCTGGTTATGAGCAGGGTTCAACCTCACAACCAGTGAATATTAACAATCAGATTTTCATCTACATCTGTACTTTTTCATTGAAAAAAATAGATACTGGTAAATGTTTTGTAGTTTTTTCTATGTGTGTACATTTTTATAGTTCAACATACAGAATCATGTAAAGTACAATATAGGAATTTCAATTTGAAACTTTTCACAGTTGTTTTATGGTACAATGTATTACTTTATTATCAAATTTACATGATTAATGATGGAACTTCCAAGTGAATAAATCATACATTAACATTGACTCCTTCATCATGGAGTAATAGCTCACACCTCTCTGCAAGGTCAAGACAGTCCCTTGTACCACTTTTGGTGAAGACATTTGTACATTGTCAAGCTTGTGTCAAGTCCCTTGGTCAAGTTTGAATAGATTGCTTTGTTAGATGTTGATATTAATACATCTGAGCAAGTCAGTTCTTAATGAGACTTTAAATCAACAACTTTTTTTAGATTTTTTTTTTTGGAAACAAAATTACACAAAAATATTTGCTAATGTCAACAGAATATATATATTTGTTTGGTTTGTCCATTATGTTCATGCTCTAATTTATTTCTTTTGATAAAACTTGCTACTAACCTCCACTACAAATATAGAATCCACTTGGAGAATATTTAGCTGAAATAGCATTGAGTGAATGCTGTGTATAAATGTCTGCTACTGCTGGGTCCTAAAATTTATAATATATTTATTATCACAGAAACAGAATTCAATCAAATTGCTTGGTATCACTGAGATTGCTTTCATTTTGCATATTGAACTTTTGAAAATTAATCACTGCGAAGAAACATGAATGATATTTTAGCAATATTGTAAATTGACAATTTCTTACATCCATTTCATTTGAACTCTGGTGGATACATTGTAGTTGTCTCATTGACAGTCATACCACATGTTCTTATTTTTATAATGAAAAATATGCAAATAAACACATTTCCCTATGTAAATTTGATATTGGAGTATTTATCATCAATAAGTTGCTTGATATGAACATGGTTAGAATTTAATGGATGTACATGTACACAGTGCACTATACGGTGTGTACTCTCAAAACAAAATTTGAACAAGAGGCTGTCAGAGTGACAGCAAACCGTATTTTCCAACAGAGGTCGAACCCTGAACAGTTCAACAAGTATGGACACTACATTTAAGCTTAAAACAGCTCTGAAGTTGGATTGTGATTGAATATTTGACACAGCATAGGATAGTGACACAAAATGAATGTGGTCAAAGAACTGAAATATTTGAAATTGGAAATTGAAAACTGGGCCCAAAAATCCAATATTTAAATACAGGTTTAGATTCAGCATTTGAAAGAACCCTATATATATTTAATTTATGTTGAAATAAAACACAGGTTAATTTTATCCATAATATTCAGGGCTGCTCTAGCTCCCAAAAGTTGGAGCCAGAAAATCGCCAGCTCCTATATTTTGTCGACAGTTTTGAAAACTTGGAGCCAACTTTAGGGCCAGCTAGAGTCTTGATTTCTTCTACCAAAATATAAACTATGTTCAATTTAAATTTCTTATGCACTCAGCCAGCACTTAACATCATTTAACATGTTACACTAAGTAAGTTATTGCATAGGGTTTATATACATATAAAAATCATGTGTACTTTTATTTTCTTTGTCAGTATTTCATATGTATAAGAATATAATTAGCTTAGTTATGGTCTGTATATGCTACAGAATAGAGAAATTGTTTTAAATAAAAAAAATAAAGAGAAAAATGGGTAATTGAATGAAGAAAACAGAATAATGGGTGTTTAGATTTACAGAATAGTGAAAATTTGTATTAAAATAAAGAGTACAGAAAAAGATGACCAAGGCACCCTAAAACCCTACCCATCCTGCTACTTAGACCCTCTTTAACTCTACCCATATCACAAAATACCTAAACATATAAATTCTTCAGTCAGAAGTATGTAGACATATCTTAGACATATCTAAAGTAGGTATCCCAATGCTAGAAAAAATAAAATTGAGTTATCTTTCTTTTTCGGTGTGCTCCTTCTTTGGAGGATTATACATAGTACGTAGAAGAAGTAAATATGACCAACAATGGCGGCCAGTTTTGTTATTTTCATATCTTAACTGAGGGCATGCAAAGACAAATTACGTCTGAATTTGCTATTTTTTATGGAAAACAATTAAAACGTTGTTTTGTATAAGTTGATTATGGTTTCTGACTTCCTGTCAATTACGTTTTCTTTATTAAACTATGGTAAACATTGCAAATTGTGTTGTTGTATGAACATTTATTCAAATGAAAAGACAAATGCTGACTGACCGATTCTATTTGAATGAATTAATGTTGATGATCATTAATGACCCATCCGATAAATGGATTACCTGTAACAACAGATTATGACACCTGTTGTAACCTTTGATAGGCTTGGGGTCATAAACAAAGTCATAAACTTGTCACCAGGTTAAATTTCGTACAATTTATTATTTTTAACCACCAATTTAAATGAAGATCGATATTGTCAAGAAATGAAAATTTAGACATTGAAAATGTTGGCGCCAGAAATATCGCCAGCAGCTGTATTTTGTCGCCAGATGAAATAAAAATCGCAAATTGCGACATTGGCGATGCACAGCGGTCCCTGAATATTTTCTGTGCAAAGGAAATAACTCAAACTGGATAAAATTTTTCTAAAATAAAATATGATGCAATTTTTCAAATTATAATCAATAATATAATAACAACAACCAGTGATGACTAAGTTCTCTAAAATTAGATATGATTTAACACTCAAACATTGTTAGAATCAGCATATCAAAGAACCAAAGAATTCAATTTTTATGAAATTAAACAAAGTTTAATTTAGGACCCTTTGGATCTCAATGAGGTATTATCTTATTAATAATGAAAAGAAATACAGGTTTAGATTAAGCACTTCAAAGAACCCTATATTTATTCAATTTATGTACAAATTGGTTTGTGATGTACATTGACCCTGTATGTCATTCAAATCTTCTTGAAATGTTTTTTTATCCCATACAAGAATATATATGGTTTAGGGGTGGGGATCTCGACAGTTTACAAGTTCTTAAACAGGAGGGGGTGTGGGTGACCCCAGGGGATTCGCCTTTTATTTCATTTGATTTGTTTTATTGTCCCATACAAGAATGTATATGGTTTAAGGGTGGGGATCTTGACCATTTACAAGTTTTCAAAAGAAGGGGGTCAGGGTTACCCCAGGGGACTTCCCCTAAATTTCTTTTGATTTGTTTTATTGTCCCATAGGAGAATATATATGGTTTTGGGGTGAGGATCTTGACTGTTTACAAGTTCTCAAACAGGAAGGGGTGGGGGTGATCCCAGGGGACTCGCCTTTAATTTCATTTGATTTGTTTTATTGTCCCATACAAGAATATATATGGTTTAGGGGTGGGGATCTCGACCATTTACAAGTTTTCAAAAGAAGATTGTCCCATACAAGAATATATATGGTTTAGGGTGGGATCTCGACCATTTACAAGTTTTCAAAAAGAAGGGGGGTGGGGGTTAACCCCGTGGACTTCCCCTATATTTCATTTGATTTGTGTTCTTGTCCAATACAAGAATATATATGGTTTCGGGGTGGGGATCTTGACTGTTTACAAGTTATCAAAAAGAAGGGGGGTGGGGGTTACCCTCATGGACTTCCCCTATTTTTCATTTGATTTGTTTTATTTTCCCATACAAGAATATATATGGTTTAGGGGTGGGGATCTCAACCGTTTACAAGTTCTTTAACAGGAGGGGGTGGGGTTGACCCCAGGGGACTCACCTTTTGTTACATTTGATTTGTTTTATTGTCCCATAAAAGAATATATATGGTTTCGGGATGGGGCGATCCTCTGGACTTCCCCTAGATTTCAATTGATTTGTATTATTGTCCCAAACAAGAATATATATGGTTTAGGGGTGGGGATCTGGACCGTTTACAAGATAAAAGCACATTCTCAAATTGAAGGTGGGTAGGGGTAAGAATATATATGATTTAGGGACACTTAATTATCTACAAAATGTCTAATAATGAACAGTAAATTCCAAACTTCATTTATACAGTCCCACTAGTAAGTTTCAAACTTTATATATACAGTCCTACAGATCTTATCAGAAAACAGAAAATTTTCAAATAAATCTGTCACTCCAATGATTATCATATGCTAAAATATTTCCAAGATCTAATTAATAATGAAAATAAATCATTATCATATGCTAAAATATTTCTAATATCTAATTGAACAGAACTATGGTTTAACATAGTACTCTAACATTACATATATAATACTTAATAATGTAATAATCTTCAAAATGTCTAATGATATAGCTTATAATCATTACCACTTAGGAAATAGATAATTTTCAAATAAATCTGTCACTCCAATTTTTATTGTGAGATAAGACAAATCATAACATGATAACAAGAGTAAAATATTTAAAATTCCACTTTTGGATATTAAAATGGCGATAACTCAAAAGGAGAAACACTAACATCTTGAAAATTGAACTAGACCTTCATTAAGTCCCAGGAAACAACATATTTAAATTTGAAAAAATTTGTTAAAGTGTTTTCATGTTATTGTGTTGACACTGTTTGGCAGCCGCCCGAGATCCGCCCAGCCGCCTGCCATACATCACCATTTTAATAACCAATATTTCCTTCAAAAATCCGGTTAATAAAAGGCTAATATATACATGTAGCTTACCAGCCAGTGGCTATTAGAATAGCTAATATAAAACATATTTGTCAGTATGAAACACGGAAACCGAACAAATAATTACCGATTACGTTTTGTAATTTAAACATCGTAAGCTGGTTTACTGTTGTCTTTTTACTTTTTGTATCGTTTCATTCAAGCAGATACCAGTTTATTTTAATCAATGCATTCAAAAGAAACAAGAAATTTGTAATGAATTGTTTAACTTTTAAATTTATCAGTTTTAATTTGAAAATGAATAAAATAACTTACTAATATGGATTAGGTAAAATTATTGGTTTGAAAAATGATAAGAGCGCCTCTACAATATCAATAACAAACATGGCGAAAGTAAACAAACCACCTCACGATTTTTTCTCTTATTTTTGCTTGCTTATTAGTCCCCTACTGTCGAAGTCAAGGGGACTTTAGGTTTGCACTCGTCTGTCTGTCTGTCCATCTGTCCATCCGGCAAATCAGTTTTCCACACTTTTTCTTCATGCTTGAAGATATTGATTTGATATTTGGTATATAGTTTTATCGTGACAAGTTACAGATCAAGTTCGAATTTTGTTCGGTCTGATGATTTTATGCAGAGTTATGGTCCTTTGACTTAAAAATTCACTAAAATAATCAGTTTTCCGCACTTTTTTTGTCATTCTTCAAAATATTGATTTGATATTTGGTATATAGTTTTATCATGACAAGTTACAGATCAAGTTCAATTTTGTTCCGGTCTGATGATTTCGTGCAGAGTTATGGTCCTTTGACTTAGAAAAGTCACTAAAATAATCAGTTTTCCGCACTTTTTTTGTCATTCTTCAAAATATTGATTTGATATTTTGGTATATAGTTTTATCATAACAAGTTACAGATCAAGTTCGAATTTTGTTCCGGTCTGATGATTTTGTGCAGAGTTATGGTCCTTGGACTTAGAAAATTCACTAAAATAATCAGTTTTAAACACTTTTTTCATCATGCTTGAAGATATTGACTTGATACATATATGTATTTGTTATATAGTTTACACCATGACAAGTTATTGTACTCTATAGTCCGCACCCCTTCTGGCAGGTTCAATTTTGGAGAATAAAACCGCGGACTATACAAGCCTTTTAACGGTACACTTAAACCTTTACACCAAAAAATAGAGTGATTTTGGAAATAAACAAATATGAAAATCTTAATGATTTGAGGACTGGAAAAAGTTAAAGAAAATGTTATACTGAAGGATCAATTGAAAAAAAATGGACAAACAGTCACTATATACATAAAATTTGTACCACCCTCTCTTCAGAAAATTAGGGGTATAATAAATTGTTTTCTTTTACTTACTGAAATATCCCTAATAAAAACACTGTTGTTATTTGTGTACAGAAAGTTTTTGCCTTTAGGATCTCCTCCTAACACTATTGGCACACCTCTGGTTGTCCTTGGCAGTGAAGCAAAAACACATCCTATTAAAGAATAAAAAAATTGAAATTACTCCTTTTTTTATTGTGAAATAGACAAAGATACATATAGTATTTTAAGTTTTGTTTGTCACTGGTAGAATTGTTTATTAATGCATGCTATTATAGTATAATTTATCAGTTTGTCCAGCTACTGTATCCCTGTGCTCTTATAAATTCTACTGAAGCCACATGTAAAACAAGGTTTTATTCCAACAGGATATAACAAGAACAATATATCCAAAACAAATAGTCACCCCATGTTACATGTACATTCTCCCTCCTCTTAAAAACTTACTGTGAAAGTACTTTTATTCATGGTGTACCAATTTTCGTGGTTTTCGTGGATGGCTTTATCCATCAATTTAAGTGTCCAACCAAATATAACAACTGTTGTCCAAATCAAGACATGCCAAAGATCTCCATGTAGGTTTGACTACATTGATACGGGCATATAATCTAAAGAATACATTGAATATCAGCAAATGCACTATGAGCTATATATACATATGGGTTTTGCTAATTGTTGAAGACCGTACATTGACCTATAGTTGTTAATTTCTGTGTCATTTGGTCGCTTGTGGAGAGTTGTCTTGTTGGCAGTTATACCACATCTTCTTATTTTTATATGTACATCTTCAGACAGATTTTACCAATTTAATATATCGTTAAAAATTTTTATATGTACGACTTTTAACCCTTTAATTTTCATATAAAATTACGAAAGTCAGACTTCCGGTGATGATGTGCAATGGTGAAGTGTTCAATTTATCTTCTTATTATGAGTCACAATTTTCATACGAAAAAAAAAATTGATACTGGGCTTTCTTTTTAATTTCACAAGAATTAATTGTACATTTCAAAGTATATTTGTAGAATTTTTTTATGTAACGGTTTTCCTTAAGTGACATGTTTATGGCCCAATTAACACCTTTGATGATTGTTAATCTGTTGACAATTCGATCTTGGGTTAATTAGTGTCATAACTTCTGATTACACCTGTGCAACAATTCAAATGTTTACTATGCAATTTCCTTCAATCGAGACAATTTGTAAGCATAGATGAATCAGCAATTATTTTATTCAAAATTTGATGAATGTTGTCAGTAATGAAAGACGACCAAGTAAGCAAAACGAACACCTTATTTTGCAATCTCCCACAAATCATTATAAAACAACATATGTTTTTTTACAAAAAATTTCGTTTGTGATGACTTCATATTCTTCACTCAATTTTTTTCTTTGGAAAACAAAAATCCATGACTTTAAGAACCCACGAACATGCAACTTTTGCTCAAACCATGATAATTGATACCCACGAATAAAAGTACTTTCACAGTATTATGAAAGGAAATAAAAATCTACAAATTTTTTCAGAGATTGCAATATTAATCTAAAGCTGCAAACCATAGGATTTTAGTTTAACATTGATAATTTCCTATTAAGAGATTGGGAATCCAGTATCTTTAAGTACACTTTATTTCTTTGTAAAAAATGGATAAACAAATCATGTTTTAATTTTCAATATCTTTTATATATTATTTTATAAAGAAACATTTTTCCTTTGTTGTAAATTCACACAGAAGTTTGAAATTCCCAAAAAGCAAGACCTATTACCAAATCAGCAGTACTTTTATAAAATGCAACCAGAAAATCCTCTTTCAAAACTAGTGTAATTTACTTCTTTGACTGTCAAAATCTTTTTCAGAAATTTTATTTTTTGTGTCTCATTTTTAAAAAATAGGTACCCTTACCAAATCTGAGTAAGCATTAATATGACTGATGTTTGAAAAATAATTCTTTGGAAGTACCATGGTTTATCAAGAATTAAATATGGAGTATAGATCTCTCAGTTAATATGACATTCCAGAGCTCACCTTTTTATCATGATTTCCTTGACAGAGGGTTGCTGCTAACAAAAAACTTTCAAACCAAGAATTCAAAGAGGTGAAGTTGAAATCATCTCTTCGAAAATTTTACAGACACCATCACGAGTTGCTTGACTGTTATGGAATAACTGTTTCACAGATGACTTATATCTTTCAATTGTCGTAACCACAATTCCACAAAAGTGACCTACCATATTAGACTTATCACCGACTTTGTACTGAAATGTGCAGCATGAAGGGTGCCACATGTGGCACAGGATATGCTTACCCTTCAGGAACACCTGAGATCACCCCTGGTTATTGGTTGGATTTATGTTGCTCAGGCTTTTATTTTTCTATGTTGTGTTTTGTACACTATGTTTTTTTTTAATGTTTTTCTTTTTTTTCCATGGCATTGTCAGTTTGTTTTCGACTCATGAGTTTGAATATCCATTTGGTACCATTTGCCTCTCCTTTTTAAATCTTTATCCTGAAATCCCTTTTCAACTTGATTTTTTTTCTCATTGCTTGAAAAGGTTACCTTCAACTACAGTAGTCCCCCTTCCCCAGAATGGTGAGCTGCTACACATAAATCAGGTTGAGAACAAACCACCTAATCACATTTTGATGTATTTCCTTTTTCTAAAATGTAATCATTTTAAGTACTCATAACAAAGATGCTGAAATTGTATTTTACATGTTAAGTAATTGAACCTAGGCCTGGATTCAATTAAACTTGCAGAACTCTGCATTTTGCCTTATCATGCTTATAGCACCCTGATTACTGAGTGGTCTTAGGTACACCTAATATGCCTAAAGTTATCACAAGCCTGTGAATTATGAAGTTGATAGTTTGAACCCTGCTTATAGCTAGGTATGTTAAACTCTTATCTCAACTAAAAGCATTGTTGTTAGTTTTCTGGAAAGACTTGCTTTTGTACCCCCCCCCCCTCTCTTTTCTGGTTGACCAAATAAGTAAATTACACAGGTAGGGAGAGTTCAAATGGAACTTTTGCCAGTTTTTCTGCTAAGGGTTTGTGGTTCTCTCTGGGACCTTCCTCCGTAAAACAACTGGTTGCCATGATTTTGCAAAGGTCTCTGAAAGCAGGGTTGGCAAAGAATTACCCCTGGAAAACCCAGGTGGAAAACCCGGGTTTTACCAGGCTGGGCAATACTTCCAGAAATGGGTCATACTGGACAATATGATTTTTTAAGCTTATTTCAACCCAAAATAGTAAAGTCTTGTTGTAGCTTCATAGTATTTAAGCTAAATATATACATTTTATACAGATAACCATTGAGAGTCATTTCTAGAAGACTGAAAATTCAATTTCATTCTCTTCTTCACTTGTTCTACATGTATGTAGGCAGAATACAAGATACACTTAAGGATACCTTGTTAATTTCCAAGCATTGTTTCAATCATCCAAACTTTGAAAAAAAATGCATTTAATGGCAGTGTGTGAATTGTAAATTTAAAATGCTATGCAATCATATTGCTAAATAAACACCCTAGGCCAACCTTAAAATATGTTTGTTTGCAGTTTCCGACTGTACCTTCAGACTGAAGGGTCGGTAGGTAGGAAAAATATTTTATTTTATCAGCCAAAAGGTTTAAACAAGCAGTTACACAAACCAAATTTCTTGTTAAGAAAAAAAACCTATTTTAAAACAACAAACACTGAAAACCAACATGAAATGAACAGGCATTGTCAGATAAAAAAAACTTTTTAACTAAAATTGAAACTTTAATTCAATTTATGACATAAAATATGGTATTATTAAATACTGAAACACTTATAAACAAGGAATGACTAGAACTGTTTTAAAGAAATATATTCACGGACATATATGCTTCTCGACTAGAATGTTTTCATGAGTAGAGTATTTTCATCAAAAATGTAGATATTAAAGATTTATAAGACAATGTATTAAAGAGTGTATTTTAATTAAAAAATCAGCCATTGAATCTTCCTCAATTGAAAAAGGGCAACATAAAAAGACTGTTTTCATATTTCTAACAATATTTAATTATATGTACATGTAATAAGATTATATTTTGAAAGATATGTTGATGCCAGGCTTAAATGAAAACTAAAGAAAACTTGCTAGTTTGGGGTGGTTTCCATAGCACCCCATTAAAGTAAATGGTCTGTACTGAAATGTTTTAACTGCATAAAAAATTGGCAGCATAGCTCCTAAGAACATGTTCTAGTTCAATTCACACAGTGACAGGCTACAAAGTTTGGGTATATTTAATATTGTAAGAAAGAGAATAACTGCAATGAGTGGGGTAGCCCCTTATCCTAAAGGAGCATACTCATTGCAATCGAAGATAGATTTAATATAGAGAGTATATTTATTTTCAAGCTAATCATTCATTTCTCTACATCTTTGTGTAGTTTGGGTGTCTTCTGATTGATTTGGCATGGTCTCTATCCATTTACATTTTAAATGAGCTCTTTCTCCGTACAGGCATGTTTACAAGTATCCATATATTCACGGAGGGTGGTTTCATCTTTGCCTTCTTCACAACGATTTATAGAAAATATGACATACTTCAAGCTGCTGTCGAATTGTTTAACCACTGAAACTGGTTCCATAAAGTCAGGCTCAAAAGATTCTGTACCGATTTGTTTAAGACAGAAAGTTGACAAAGATGAGTCATCATGTCGGTTGTGAATATCCGCTGCATCTTCTTCAATGATATCATCAAAGACATCATTCCATGTGCTTGAATCTGTATAAACAGTTTATTAAACTTTTTTGTTTGTTATATATATTTTTATTTGTCTTAAAATTGACAGAAGTCGACAGCGTAAAGTACTCCTGCATAACTTCATGGATACCTGTAAACAATTTCCATGTGCTTTATCATTAAACGGTCACATGAACGCTTGACGGGAAGGGAAGAAAAACCGAATTTAAAACGTGTAATCGACCTAGACTTAAATCAATTTCGGAAAGGACCTGAATTTCCGGATCTCGGCAATAGAAGTTTTAAAAATAATTTCTTAAAATTTAAAGCAATAAAATTTTCACAGTCGGAGGGATTTTCAAGGGTCAGTCGGTAAACTGCAAACAAACAATATTTTAATTTAAGCCCTACAGGGTCATGTCATAAACACTTACAGAAATGAAAAGGCTGATTTTTGTTATATAAACATACCTGTGTTCTAATCTGAATAATTACTTATTAATTAGTGATGTACATATAAATAATTTAAAAGTATTTTTTCTTACTTGTAATTGTTAATTCTTAATATTAGTTGTTAGTTGAGCCGGTGGATGTTGATGAGAACGGACATGAAATTTTTGCAGAGAGAATCCATCAACATCATCCAAATTAGTTTTCTAAATTGCTTTCTTGGATGCATTTTATCATCCATAGATTATATACTTTCAATTTCGGTCATTATTTTCTTGTTGAGGAAAACCTCTGCAGATATTTTCAGGTTTGCTTGAGACATGTGCTCTCCCCATATGGGATCCATTTGTAGTTTCCATTGGAAACTATCAGACCTATCATTTGAAGTCTGAGAGTTCTTCCTGTTCTCCTAATGGATCGGTAGTTTCTTTCCGAGATCCTTTTCAGTAGGATGTTTGGCTTTCCTCTACTATTGATACAGCAGGGCATTTGGCAGTGTCGGTTTTGATATGTATTTTGTCCTAACCGATTCCTCGTTATTACCTTAGACGTATTTTGCCAAAGCATTTGTGGGGCATTCAGGGTGACCCTGTTCCATTTTATTTATAAACACACAGATATAAAAAAGGATATTTGATACATAGAAAATATACTCCTATTACAGCTTTGCACTTTTTATACTTTGAGGACTGAGCGAATCAGGTGAGAGTGTGAGTTAGTATGTTTTATTTTATTACATTGTATTATGTTTGGGTAGGTTAACTTTCTGGTAATAAGACCTGTCACGGCCTGGCTGGGGAATTGGGGAGGCAAATGCTCACATTAATCTGTACCGATACAGGCTCCAAATGTCCTCCTTTATACGCCATAACTCACGGTGGTGCTCCTTATAAAAGGAGGCTCATACGGAGACAAGAAGTATATACATGTATTAAAAAAAAAATGAATTCTTTGGCTTTATGTTAACAGTTTAACCAATCTAGACAGAAGGGTGATTTAATAGATTTTTAGGAGAATTATTGAGAAAGGCTTTTTCCATTAATATTTGCCTAATGTGTCTTCATGTACACTTGTCTCATAGTTGCTAGAATAATACTTTTTCAATTGTATACACTTGTATTATAAGACACTCAAACAAGTAAACTTACTTGTATTTATAACTCAAAATATGTTTATCATGTTTATAGATATCTGAAATGTATTGCATTTGTGTTTGATCACTGAATCCTTTTTAAAATTCAGGCCAGTATTTCATATTACCCAGTAAAACCCAGGTTTTCCCAGTATTTCCCACTGGGCTGGGCAATACTCATAAAACCCAGGTTTTGCCAACCCTAATGGTATTTAACATCAACAAACATTTAACTTGTGTCTTGCTCTTTTCTGGCATTTAAATTTGAGACCAAAAAGAAAAAAGTAAAATGTGTGGTATGATCTCAACCATATCCATGTTAAACTCATCACATGAATAAAATTTACTTTCTTACTATCACATTGGAAAATCTGCATGGATCTGCATGGTGTGTGTTGGGGTAGGGGAGGGGCTTCTGTATTTGAACACCTTTTCAATCAATACACGAGAAAAACAGGAAACTTAAATGCGTTCAGACGATTTTCAAATTGTTTTCATTAAGAGAAAACACAATTGTATGAGTATTATATGCAATCCTTCCTATGAAAGAAATACTAGAGCAATAAAATATTTAAAAATGTAAACAAACCGGAAAACATCAGATTAGTACATATTTTCGTTCATTACCTTACAATTTAAATGAAAATAAGAAAGAAATATACTTAGTCTTACTAGGAATTGTATCTGTCATGTTTCAGAAACTCTGGTATGCTTGTAATTTTAGTTTATATCAGTTTACTTTGGCAAAGGTGTGATTCAGAACCCGGCAAACCCCGGAAGTGATTTTGGCAGAACGGAAGTTTTGAATTAGACATGCGCATATAAAATCTGACCAAATTTGGTCTTGTCGTTTCGATTCTAAAGATTTTTATCATTTGATCCAAGGAATACGTCCTTATTTGAACTAAACGGGTGACAGGTTGATTTTTATTTATAAAACGATACTCTTTAGTATCATATATATAGATTGCCTAACAATGTAATTTTAACACACTATTTAGTAGAGTGGGTGGCGCATATTCGCCTTGGACACATTTTCGCCGTTTTGCTATTTTTTCTGTATAATTTGTGTGCCTTTACCCAATACTTGCTTAAATAGATGGTAAAGGTTGTTTGTAATGTTACAACTGTTGATATTCCTCTTTACCCCATTTCCAAGGTTATTCGCACATATTGAGAAATACGCAGGTGTTTTTAAGTGATTTTGGCAATTATTTAAGATTTAAATGGCAATCATGCGCAGTCTTAAAGTAAATATTTGTGAGAAAAATCATATAGGAATGATCTCTCAAGCTAATTCATGTAATTGCAAACATTCGTTTTTATAATATACCAGGATAATGAGGATGGTCATATCATACATTGCGGCGAAAATGTGTCCCCATGGTACACGAACAACATAATTTCCTCTTGAGTTTGCGTTCGTTTTTAGAACAATTAACCAATGTTTTGAAGATAATTTCTTTATGAAACATTTTTTCTCATATAGTTAAATTTCTGAAACCTTCATAAAAAGTTCCAAATATTCGAATGTCGGTCGGATTTAAGTGGAAATGAACAAATTATGCGGCGAATATGGGTCTCTCACTCTATGTAAATATAAGAATGTTTAAAATATTTACAAAATGATGAAAATAAACGCAATATTTCGCTAGACTAACTAGCTTTATCAAGCGTGCATTCGGATGTAGATGATAAGAAACTTTTGCAGTTCAATGTATATGTTGCACTTGAATTTAGCTGCCTTGAAAATAATACATAATTTGGATGCAGTTCAAGATTTTTACAAAATTGGTAGTTGAAGTTAGCAACGTCCATTGGCCAATATTACAGGATAAAAAGGACGATGCTGTGTACTAAATTATTCTTTATCTTTCCTGTATCTTTTCTCATCTTTTTCGTTAAGACCATCAGGTTCTAAAGTGTGGAGTTCTCCTTCTCGTCGTGGTGTCCCTCTCGGTGTTGACTTCTATGATTTTGAAAGTAACATTATCAAAAGAATGTTTCGTTGGACGAAGATGTCTTGTGAGAGGATAGTTTTTGTTGGTTTTGTACCATGAACGATGGTTATTGAGCCGAATATTAAATTTGTCCATTGTTTCTCCCACATACTGAATGCCACAAGTGTCACATGTTAATATATAAATTGAGTTCTCCGTTTTACAGTTGGAATTTGAGTAGATGGTATAATTTTGTTTAGTAACGGAGCTGATGAAAGAACTGCTTGTATTGGCAGCTTTACAACACAAGCAGTTCCTTCGACCACATTGTTTGTAGCAACCGGGAGATGGAGTAGGCTGCTTTGCTAATACAGATGTCACTATAATTTGTCACAGATGTTTTTAGGTTTAGACCTAAAAACATCCGAGACAAAGCAATACAAGCAGTTCTTTCTACCATTCAAAACTTTATAACTCCCTATTTTGATAACACATAACCACCTATTATTTCGTACACATACAAAAAACACAGCAGAAGTTTATTTTTTAATTATACGTCAGTAACATCAGACGTCAATGTAGAAAATAACACTCCTCTAACTTGAGACTGTGAATCGTCGAAGTTTAGTTGTGTTATTACGGGGGACCTCAATATCGTCCAAGACAGAGAGGTTAAAAACTTTTTCGAAAAAAGGACCAAAATATCATCTTCTATCTAAAATAGATTGGAAACAGTGTCGTCAGGTCACAAAAGACGCTCTTTCCTCGTTTTGTAAAAATTGGTGTAAACGGGGAAAATCTGATAAAAATCTCTTGATTCTTATTTAAATAAATGTATGAATATTGTGGATATTTGGATATCACATTTTGAAAATAATTCAGAAATAAATAAAAGAGTACATAATACGCCTATTTCCAGAATTAGAAATAAAGAAGAATGAAATTTTAAATTCATTTACATTCAAGTCCGTGCGCTCCACAGAGAGTCATACAGTAAACAAACATATCATAACCACATCACAGCTTAATGCCTCTTCTGAACATTTGAAGGTCCCTACTATGTATTGGTTACCGAAACTACACACAAAAAAAACAGTAAAATATCGTTTCATCTCGGCCTCTAGTAAGTGTTCTACAACTAATCTTTCAGTACTTTTAACTGTTCCTTAACTACTATCAAAGAACTTATCATAAACTTTTGTAATAAAATATATGAAAATAGTGGAATTAACTATTTTTGGAGTGTAAAAATTCTTTGGATGTTTTAGATAAATTACGTGCTTTCGATGGTCCTTTTGATTCTGTTGACAGTTTTGACTTTTCAACTCATTATACTACACTTCCACACAATCTTATCAAACAAAAGTTTTCCTATTTAATTAAATGGTCGTTTGGTAAATCTAAATGCAAATATATATGCTACAACTCATTTTTTTCGTTAAATAATCAAGAATTTTCTAAATATACTGTCGAAATTTACCCAAAGGAACTTACTTTAAATAAATCAAATGTAAACGGTTATAACTGTCCTTTCCTAGATTTAGATATTTCAGTTGTACACTGGAAACTCCACACTAAAATTTACGACAAAAGGGACGATTTTTCGTTCTCTATTGTTAATTTTCCTTTTTTGCATGGTGATGTTCCTTTGGCACCATCTTACGGTGTTTATATTTTACAACTCGTTCGCTATGCCCGTGTCTGTTGTGACGTTTTAGATTTTAATGAATGTAATCTATGTATTACTGGTAAATTATCAAGTCAGGGATTTCGTTACCACAAATTACTAAAACCTTTACTAATAACTGTGCTTGGAAGTTATGCAAAAAAACAGATGTTAGCAGTCAGTTCTATAAAACTTTTAGTGAATTCATACATCAGACTGGTAACTTCATAAATACAACTTTTGCAAATATGGCTTTGTTTAAACATTTCTAGTTCATATATTAGCTAAATTATGTTAGAAATATGGTTAGAGATGATATTGTTGTGACAAGATTTCTAAACTGACCATATGAGGCAGAAATTGTGAACTTTTATTAACAAATAGGCATACAGTAAGATGTGGACTGGAGACAGAGGCAGGATTGGATACTTTATATAATCTTGAATGTTGGAATGATTAACTACTAAAATTTACATTTATAGTATTCTGAAATGCTTTCAATTTGTTATCAGAATACAGTCGAACCTCGTTGTGTCGAAAACTCGGATGAGTCGAAGTAATTTCGCGGTCCCGCTAAAATTTCCGTTTGATCAATGCATAATTACCTCTGATGAGTCGAACTCGGTTAAGTCGATTAAAGTAGTTTCAAATAGGTTCTAGCCATTTCATCTCAGCAAATATGCACATAGGGTAAGCTGACCTGCCGAACTGACTTTAAATAAAGCTAATACTAACAATGAACACTGCCCTTTCCTGGATCTTGATATCTTTATCTTTAACGGGAAGCTTAATACCAAAATTTATGATAAAAGAGATGATTTTTCATTTCCTATTGTTAATTATCCATTTCTAGATGGTGACGTTCCCTTGTCACCATCTTATGGTGTTTATATATCTCAACTTGTTCGATTCGCTCGTGTATGTAACAACGTATTTGATTTCAACGAAAGAAATCTCTGTATTACTGAAAATTATTACACCATGGTTTTCGATATCACAAACTAGTCAAAACATTTACTAAATTTTATCATCGGAACAAGGACATCATTCGTAAATATAAATCAACATGCAGACATCTTATACGTTCAGGTATTTCACATCCAATATTTTATGGTAATATTCTTTACAAAGCAGAAAAATGTCGGCATTCACCTCAAAAGCTAACCAAACCTTTAAACAGACTTGTTCGGAAAGGATATAGTTACGATACTGTTGTCAGGTCATAAGGGATTGCATATTTTAGTATCAATATTGATTCACTCATAGGGTCTTTGCATCGGAAATAAACACATGTACATTGTATTCTAAAACCAGTTGTTGGCATGATACGGGTTATGTTCTTCTCATATATTTTATGATGGTATGATACTAAACCCTAACGGGAGGGATTGTACTTGATTTTCATATGATGAAGACATAATCTTTCAATCAGTTTAATTGAGGTCTGGAGCTGGCATGTCAGTAACTGCTAGTAGTCCTTTGTTCATTTATGTATCTTTGTCATTTTGCTTAGTTTCTTTTGTTACCTATTCTGACATCGGACTCGGACTTCTTTTAAACTGAATTTTACTGTGCGTATTGCTATGTGTTTCTTTATTCTACATTGGCTAGAGGTATAGGGGAGGTTGAGATCTCACAAAACATGTTTAAACCCGCCGCATTTTAGCGCCTGTCCCAAGTCAGGAGCCTCTGGCCTTTGTTAGTCTAGTATGTTTTTTAATTTTAGTTCATTTATATGTTTTGGAGTTTAGTGTGACGTCCATTTTCACTGAACTAGCACACAATTTTAGTTAGGGGCCAGCTGAGGACCACCTCCGGGTGCGGCATTTTCTCGCTGCATTGAAGACCCATTGGTGGCCTTCGGCTGTTGTCTGCTCTTTGGTCGGGTTGTTGTCTCTTTGACATATTCCCCATTTCCATTCTCAATTTTATTAATAATTAAAGTCTTGTTTATAATTTTTTTAAATTGAAACAGGGTTGGGGTATAAAATGTACTGTAAAAGAAAAGCTAGAGTATATGCAGTGATTTCTTTAAGGCTATAATTCTGATAAATAAGTATTGTTGTGAGAAAAAGTATTTTTCAAGAGTTTTCTATTGGAATAAATATTAGTATATTGGGTGAAAAAAGAGACCAGTTTTAACCCCAATTTCACGGTCCACTGAACATAGAAAATGATAGTGCGAGTGGTGCATCCCTTTACTATGGACACATTCTTGTTTTCTCATTTTACAATCCTGGACATTTTAATACCATATTTTTTGGGAGTAATCAATATAAGTAGCAAACAAAGAGTTTTCACATTAAGTACAGCTCTTTATAAGAACCAGGCAGAGTGCCATATACATGTGATACATGAGGGTATTCAGATTTTATCTATAATTGGCCTAGTAGAAGCAGTAAATGAATACTGCTCAAAAAATAATTTTGAGTGGGAAAATATGAGTGGTTGCCATGGTAACGAACACTCTATTTTTGGTTGTTAAGCGTGGTAAAATCTTTTAAAATCAGCTAAATCACCACAATTCAGAGCCTGATTATGAATAGAATCGTGAGTTTTCATAAATGTTCATATGTAACATCGATACAACTTGGTTTAAGCTTCATTTTAGTGAAGATTGCATGTCAACCAAATTTGTAAATTTTTGAAAAATTTTGCCAAAAATGCATATTTTCAACTTTTCTGAAATTGGGATTTTATGAAATTATCAAATTTTCTCTGGTGTTTTTCAGAAAAGTGCAAATGTGTACAGAATAGTTAGCACTGTAGTTATGAAGTTTGGATACTACTTTACCAAATTAAATAGAAAAATGCGTGGGATTTTCTTTAGTTTTGTCATCATAGCAACCGATTTTTCCTTGGAAACGGAGTTTTATTTGCAGAATATTGCAGTTTAAGAGCTTAAATGTCCTGAATTGTATCATAACCGATAAGAAAATGCATAAAGCTAACGCTAACTCTAAATCACCATTGTTAAGAGTTGCTGACTTCAATATTTACCACAGAAACACATATTATCCATAGCAACATCCATTCAAAAACTGCATAAATAGAAATTTATGTAAAAAATACATAAATAGAAGGTGTGTATATTAAAATTGGAATACGACTGCATGCTTTGCTTACACACAGTCTTGTCTGTTCTTTTCATAAGGTTCAACAAATGTAATATATAATGTAACATTGGGGTTGAAAGGTGGGGAAAAAAAGGGGAAAGGGGGTAGGTCTATTTTTTTTAAATATCATACATGTAGATTCTTGAAAAGAAAACGTTTGGTCGGAGAGCCTGATTATATAAAGAATCAAATTTTTTTCAGAAATTTCATATATAACATCGATATAACTTGGTTTTAGCTTCAGAGCTTAGTTAAGGTAGTTCGCTTGTCATGTTTTGGGATTTTGTCAGATTTTCGGAAACCTCTGGTTTTATTCATTTGAATGCCTTTAAAAAATGGCCATTGACCCCCATTTTTCTTTTTATAAATCTTTTACATGTGTAATGATAAGCCATCTGTAAAAGTCTTATAAAATTTCGATTATTCTTTAATAGTTTTTGAGAATGTAAACTTGTCAATGATAAAGCTATGAAAAGTCAAGAAAATATTTTCCGCCAAAATTTCAATGGGTAATATCTCGAAAACAAGCGCATTGACCTGTATATTTTTTTACTCTTTTGATTCCTTTAGTGATCCCTATCAATATTAACTAGTGTTTTGAAAAGTTAATTTATCTGAAACTGAGAAGCGAACTTCCTTAAGATTGCAGTTCAACCCGACTTTTAGATTTTTGTTAAAATATACCAAAAAAAACACATATTTTCTCTTTTCTGAATCATGGAGTTTTGTGAAATTATCAAATTTTCTCATGTGTTTTTATTGAAAAGTGCAAATAAGTAAAGCATAGCTAGCATTGTAGTAACAAAGTTTGAATACTACTTGACCAAAATAAATAGAATATTGCGTGGGGCTCTCTTGAATTTGATCACCATATTAATGTATTTGTCCCTTGAAATAGAGTTTTATTTGTTGAATTCTGCAGTATAGGGATTTCAATGTTCTCAATTGTTTCCAAACCTTTATGAAAATACATAAAAGCATATATACACTCTAAATCTAAACTACAACGGTTAAATATTATTACAACAGTTGTCATGGTAATAAATATCACCCATAACAACATCCAACCAAAATATATATAATATAATTTTTACAAATACATATAATTATGCTAATAATTTTCATTTTTCTAATGGGAATATAACTGCATGCTTTAATCTATTTAACTCTCAGTCCTGTCTTTGCTCCTTGAGAAGACTCAACAAATTTGAATATATACACTGTGGCATTTTGGGGAGGTGGAGGTTTGGTAGTTTTTGTTTGAATCTTTCATAAATCCTTTTAAGGAAAATTGAAAGGTTTAGCTATAAAACCAGGTTTCATCTACCATTTTCTACATAAGAAAATACCTGTACCAAGTCAGTAATATATGACAGTTTTTATCCATTCGTTTGATGTGTTTGAGCTTTTGATTTTGTCATTTACTTAGAGACTTTCTGTTTAGAATTGTCCTCAGTGTTCCGTATATTTGTTATTTTACTTTTTTCTACAACATTTGGTTTCAATCTGGTAATCTATAATTATTCATGAAATGTTATTAACAGATGATCGACTTCATGGGGATTGCAATAGCACATTCTAGCTTTTGTCAAGGTCCATATAATTTTTGAAAGTATTGCTCTGACAATATATGTCCTTTACAAATGGGAAGAAATTAAGAAATTTTGGAAAAATTCTAATTTTCCTAGCGCAATAATTCTCACAAATTTCAAACAGCAAGATCCTCAACTTGAAATCTCACTCATAAATTTAAGCTTACAAACCAATAATAGAAACATTTGGTTTAAGCATTTCCAAAATGAAACTGAAGTGACAAGGACAGACAGATGGACGGACAGACCAAAACAAAACATATAAAGTCATGGTCTTTTAATAACATTTACACATAAGAAAGGTAAAATCTCTTTGTTATTTCTCAGGATAATGCAATGCTAAGGTGTACATTAACTACTGCACAGTTCAAATGTACTCATACCTTTGGGGCTGATCCTAGACTTTGAAAGGGTGTTATTCCATAAAATAAAAATAAACAGCTGCGCCATGAGCACATGTTACGCCCGTCGCTTTTATAAAGAATAAATTTCAATAACTTCTCAATGTCATATCACAAATTCATGAAAAACTAAAGGGAGGTTATGTTAATATATATAAACCCAACACCAAAGTTCGGCCGTTAGATTTTCTTGTTTGAATTGTTTTACATTGTCAATTCTGGACCTTTACA